>VWYK01113605.1:0-10201 GCA_013399775.1 Semnornis frantzii | reverse complement strand
TTAGAGAGCTTTTCCAACCTGAAAGCTTCTATGACCTTACCTAATGCAATGAGCTCAGCCCCTGAAGTCCTTAAATTCTAGCATAAATTCAGAGTCTGTCATTAATTACTCCTTTTATTTCTGGAGCTGATGATGGCAGCAGCAGGAGAGATGTGCTGTGCACAATGGCTCTTGCCATGACTCACTGCTGGCCTTCAGCACAGCACTTCATGTGTCTGTGGCTTACCTGAAGAGGGGACAGCACTGCTGTTCTCCATGGCAGAGCTGGTGCCAGCCTTACTGAATCAAGGTCTGAAAGCTGCTTTGAGTTCCTCACACAAAACAAGTGGCATCTGCCAGGGAAGGTCACAGTTTGCAGCAGCTGAAGCTGAGGGAGTCTGAGACACTGCAGTCTCCTCCTGTGGGATGCAGAAGAATCTCACATTTCTCTAGAAGTTGAAAGGGGTGATTGGTACTCTCTGAGTCAGACTCAAAGGAGGCTGCCAGTCTGGAGGTGTGTTAGGGACAGGCTGTGTGTGTGAGGTGTGCTGTGGGAGACCCTGATGAACAGCCACTGCTCAGTGGTAAATCTCTGTGTGCCACACACTGCTTGCTGCAGATGCAGCCCCATCCTCAGCCTCTGCCCTCAGACTGAGGCTTTCTTGTGCCTTTTGGAGCTGATGGTGACTGCAGTGAAGATCCACAAGGGTCTTGAGGGAGTTTAGAGGCAGGGAGCGGGCACTGGGGTAGAAGGAGCCATGGTGGCAGGTGGAGGGATGCTGACAAGTGAGCCAAAGAGAAGGCTTAGCTGCACAGAGCCATTAATCCTCCTTGCTGCTGCTTGAGTGCCTTTGGCAGAGAGTGAGACTGGGCAGGCTTCAGATAAATCAAGCAGTTGGCTGTCTGCTGCCTGACTGCCTCTGTAGGTACATTGCAGTAGTGAAGCTCTTGCCTCTGCTGGCTTTCAAGGTGCCCAACTGGTGGCCTCCTGTGGCTTCCCAAATTCATGGCATGCAGCTGGCACCACTGCCTAAAACAACCTCTAGAATTGAGATCTGCAGCTCCTTTCCATTGCCTGGGCACAAAGAGTGATGCAAAATGGAATGAAATCCAGTTGGTGACCAGTGGTAGGCAGTGCTCTGCAGGGCTCAGTTTTCTGCTTTCTCAGTCTCAGGGACTGAGGCACCCTCAGTAAGTTTGCAGACACCAAGTTGGGTGAGAGTGTTGATCTGCTTGAGTGTAGGAAGGAGCTGGTGGGAGAGTCTGATCATCTCTCCGTGTTCAAATCAGCAAAGATCAAGATGGCCTGTGCTAGAGATTGCCCAGGCTCCTGCTGAGAGCTCAGGGATGCAAACAGCACCTTTGTTACCTTTCCAGACACAGCCCAGGCTCCTGCTGAGAGCTCAGGGATGCAAACAGCACCTTTGTTACCTTTCCAGACACAGCCCAGGCTCCTGCTGAGAGCTCAGGGATGCAAACAGCACCTTTGTTACCTTTCCAGACACAGCCCAGGCTCCTGCTGAGAGCTCAGGGATGCAAACAGCACCTTTGTTACCTTTCCAGACACAGCCCAGGCTCCTGCTGAGAGCTCAGGGATGCAAACAGCACCTTTGTTACCTTTCCAGACACAGCCCAGGCTCCTGCTGAGAGCTCAGGGATGCAAACAGCACCTTTGTTACCTTTCCAGACACAGCCCAGGCTCCTGCTGAGAGCTCAGGGATGCAAACAGCACCTTTGTTACCTTTCCAGACACAGCCCAGGCTCCTGCTGAGAGCTCAGGGATGCAAACAGCACCTTTGTTACCTTTCCAGACACAGCCCAGGCTCCTGCTGAGAGCTCAGGGATGCAAACAGCACCTTTGTTACCTTTCCAGACACAGCCCAGGCTCCTGCTGAGAGCTCAGGGATGCAAACAGCACCTTTGTTACCTTTCCAGACACAGCCCAGGCTCCTGGTTGAGAGCTCAGGGCTGCAAATCCACCGCAAGGCAGTGTCTGTGTGGGCTGCAGCCTGGCCTGAGTGCCCAGGATGTGACACCTCACAGCAGCTACCCCCCAGAGTTCTGGGCTCCCCAGTTCAGGAGGGACAGGGATCTGCTGGAGAGAGTCCAAGGGAGGGCTGCAAGGATGCTGCAGGCACTGCAGCACTGCCTGGTGAGGAGAGGCTGAGAGCCCTGGGGCTGCTCAGGCTGCAGAGGAGAAGGCTGAGAGGGGATCTGAGCAATGTCTGTCAAGAGCTGAGGGCTGGGGGTCAGCAAGGGAGGGACAGGGACAGGCTCTGCTCACCTGTGCCCTGCCATAGGACAAGGGCAAGGGATGGAAACTGCAGCAGAGGAAGTTGCAGCTCAACATGAGCAAGAACTTGTTGAGTGTGAGGGTGCCAGAGCCCTGGCACAGGCTGCCCAGAGAGGTTGTGGAGTCTCCTTCTCTGGAGCCTTTGCAGCCCTGTCTGGGTGTGTTCTGTGTGCCCTGTGCTGGATTCTCTGCTCCTGCTCTGGCAGGGCTTGGCCTGGAAGCTCTCCAGAGGTCCCTTCCCACCCCTAACACCCTGTGAGGCTGTGATTTGGATTCTAGATGTTTGGTTCTCTTGCTGCTAAGTCTCCCAGATGATGTAGGGAGAGCCATGGGGGTTACAGGTGATTGCCTGGCATTTGAATTCTTTCCTTTTCCAAACATGTTTTAGTATTTGCCCTGGACTGAGGTTATTTCAGGTGCTGCTCAAGCACCTCCTGCTCCTGAGCAAAGCAAGCAGAATCTGACAATGAATTTGCAAGCTGTCTCTGGCAGTTGGTGAGTGCAGGTAGCTGTTCCACTGGAGTTCAACTGGATTAGCTGAATAATTAATAAAGTCAGGTTTAAATCACTGCTTTTAATCACATCTTAAGAAATTGCCTGGGAGACTTTGCCTTTGAGGGGTAACTTTGTCTTTCAGGGAGGACTTTATCACTGAGGCCTTTTCTGCAGTCTCCATCACTGCCTTTGACACAGACTAGCAGGGCTGTATTGATTGGCCCCAGAGTGGATGCTCAGTGCTGATCTACATTCAAGTTAAAAGCTCCTACATGAAGAGAATGTTGAGGCTGTGGCACAGATTGCCCAAGTTACAGCTGGCAGTGCCTCCAGCTCTTGTCTGCCTGACGAGAGGGAACTGCAAGCAGCAGAATGTGGCTGGAGAGGTGTTGTGAGGGGACTCAGCCACTGATGTTTGCTCCTGTGGCAGGTTTGTGGAATGCCTGCCCTGCCAGAAAATGCTCCTAGAGGGTCATAGAATCATAGAGCTGGAAAAGCCCTCTAAGACCAACCAGTCCAACCCTCAACCCAACCCCAGCATGGCCACTAAGCCATGGCCACACATCTCTTGATCACCTCCAGGGACTGGGACTCCTCCATGGCCCTGGGCAGCCTGTGTCAGTCCCTCACTGCTCTTGCAGAGAAGAAACTTTTCCTCCTCTCCAACCTAACCCTCCCCTGGAACATTTTCAGGCCATTGCCTCTCCTTCTATCACCTGAGCCTAGAGAGCGGGACCCAACCCCCACCTCACTGCAACCTCCCTTCAGGGAGCTGCAGAGAGCAATGAGCTCTGCCCTGAGTCTCCTCTTCTGCAGACTGCACACCCTCAGCTGCTGCTCATATCCTCACTGTGTTCTGTAATGTCATAGAAGCACAAAATCATCCCAGTTGTAACAGATCTCAAAGCTCAGCCAGTTCCAAGCCCCTGCCATGGGGCAGGGACCCCTCCCACCAGCACAGGTTGCTCAGGGCCTCATCCAGGCTGGCCCTGAACCCCTCCAGGGAGGTTGTGGAGCACAGAAACACCCAATGTGTGATCACATCAGGTGCTTCTGTGCTCCACAACCTCCCTGGCAACCTGTGCCAGTGTCTTCCCACCCTCACTGTCAACAACTTTGATCACATCTTTGATCACATTTGGTGATCTTGATCTTTGATCCCATTCTGTGCTTCTGTGCTCCACAACCTCCCTGGCAACCTGTGCCAGTGTCTTCCCACCCTCACTGTCAACAACTTTGATCACATCTTTGATCACATTTGGTGATCCTGACCTTTGATCCCATTCTGTGCTTCTGTGCTCCACAACCTCTCTGGGAAACCTGTGCCAGTGTCTCCCCACCCTCACTACCAAGAACTTCCTAACCTCCCATCTAGAGCTGCCCTCCTGAAGCTTCAATCCAGAAATCCCAAGGAGCTGAAGTCCACTCCTGTTAGGAATCCTTCCTCCCCTGGCAGAGCAGACACAGAGCCCTTGCCTGCCAGCTTGAGAGTGGGAGGGCAGCAGGGCCCTGAGAGTGGCTGGATGTGATTGAAAGGCAGCTGCCAGCTTCACTGGAAGCCTGGAGAAGTAGCTGCATCGCCAGGGAGAGGAAACAGCCTCTCTGTGCACAGCCCTGAGCCCCTTTGTCTCTCCAGTGCAGCCTGGCACTCAAACACATCTTGCTCAGAGTTGAAAATCAAGCTGAGGGTTTCACTCTCAGGTGCACAGGAGGCAGGCAGTTGCTCACAGCCCAGCTGGCTGCTGCTAATTTCTGGGCTCCAGATCCTGCCTCAGCTGCAGAGGAAATCCTTCACAATCCTCTCTGATTGACAGAATGGAAGAGTTGACATCCTACCAGCACCCCCAGGGCTAACCTGCTGCACAGCTGCCAAACTTGAACCCAGACTGGGAAAGCAACCATGAGGTTTGCTCCTGGCATGGGACTGCAGGCTCCTGGCATGGGAGTGGAGGCTCTTGGCATGAGAGTGGAGGCTCCTGGCATGGGATTGGAGGCTCTTGGCACAGGAGTGGAGGCTCCTGGTATAGGAGTGGAGGCTCCTGGCATGGGAGTGGAGGCTCTTGGCACAGGAGTGGAGGCTCCTGGTATAGGAGTGGAGGCTCCTGGCATGGGAGTGGAGGCTCTTGACACAGGAGTGGAGGCTCCTGGTATGGGAGTGGAGGCTCCTGGCATGGGAGTGGAGGCTCTTGACACAGGAGTGGAGGCTCCTGGTATGGGAGTGGAGGCTCGTGGCATGGGAGTGGAGGCTCTTGACACAGGAGTGGAGGCTCCTGGCATGGGAGTGGAGGCTCTTGACACAGGAGTGGAGGCTCCTGGCATAGGAGGGGAGGCTCCTGGTATGGGAGTGGAGCGTCCTGGCATAGGAGTGGAGGCTCTTGGCATGGAACTGGTGGCCGTTAGCATAGGACTGGAGACTCAGCACAGGACTGGAGGCTCTTAGCATAGGAGTGGAGGCTCTTAGCATAGAATCCCAGCACAGTGGGGCTGGATGGGGTTGGCCATCAGCAAACTTTGTGTCCTTCAAGGGGCTGTGAAGGCTTGGAGCAGGCTGCCCAAGGAAGTGGTGGAGTCACCATAGAATCACAGGATGCTGAGGTTTGAAGGCACCTCAAAGATCATCTATTTGCAGCCCCCCTGCCATGGACAGGGACAGCTTCCCCTGGCCCAGGAGGCCCATCCCTGTGCTGGTGTGGTGCTGAGGGACATGGTTTACTGACAGTGCTGGGCTGCTGGTTGGGTGATGCCTCCCAGCCTTAGTGGGTGGCAGACTGCTGCACTCTGCTGAGCTGTGACCTTTCAGGAGCCATCCATGGCTTTTACTGACTGAAGGGATGTTCAGGTGGCACACCCAGAGAAGGGCCTCAGCTCCTCAGACCCATCCCTCTTTTCCTGTCCTTTAATTGATGCAATCTAGAGCAGGTCAGTGCTACTTAGCAGATGAAAGGTGCTTTTTAAAGAAGCCATTTTTCTGCCCAGAGACCCCAAACATTGGTTTGATGCCCTCTAATTCACTCAGGGCCATGCTCTTCACAGGAATTTTAAGGAGCACAGCATTTCCTACATTGCTCTTCCAAAGATAATGAGCTGTAGTTATTCCAGGTGGTGTTGTTTGCTGAGAGTCACTTCAGTAAATGATTGGAGAAGATTTGTGCTTTAAGCTGAGGTAAAACACAGCCCAAAGAGACATCATTTGTCTCCTGAAAATCCACTTTAAAATGCTGTCTCCACAGGCTTTGTTGGAAAAGAAGTTCATGGGGTACCTTGAAGGACCACAGCTGTGATCTCCCAGCCAGGATCCAAGCTCATGCTGAGCTCTTACTCTTCCAGACTTGGAGGTGCTTGGAGGGGAGTCAGGGAGGCAAAAGGAGTAAAGGTTAGGAGCAGCTCTAGCCCCAGGACTGTGTGCTTGCAGGAAATCATAGACCCCCCCCAGCATGGTGGCCTTGGAAAACACCTCTGGAGCTCACCCAGTGCAGCCCCTGCTCCAGCAGGGCACCCACAGCAGCTTGCCCAGCAGCACAGTGCCCGGGGGGGTTGGAATCTCTCCAGACAAGGAGACTCCACAACCTCTCTGGGCAGCCTGCTCCAGGCCTCCAGCACCCTCACAGCAAAGAATTTTCTCCTTCTGTTCAGGTGGAACCTCCTGGCTGCCAGTTTGTGCCCTTTGCTCCTTGTGCTGTCCCTGGGCACCACTGGGCAGAGCCTGGCCCCAGCCTCTTGCCCCCCACCCTTTGGATATTGCCAAGGCTTGATGATGAACAGAGGAGGATTAAGCAGGAAGGCTCGAGGCAGGGGCAGCTCTTTCTAGCATGCCTGAAAGCGAGAGCTGGACAGATTTCCAACCTCAAACAGCTGGAGTTTTCCAATAATGAAACTCAGCAAGCCCAATCCTCTGGTGTGGCTCATGAAATGTAAGGAAAGCAAGTGCCTAGAGACACTTTAGGATTTATTGGACTGCTGCTTTGTCTGGCAGAGCAGGTCTGAGCTCCAAATCCCACCTGAGCTGCGAGACGTCTCGAGGAAACCATCGAACTCCAGCTTGGAAGTGTCCCACGTGCAAAGAATTTTGCCTTGAAGGGAACTGCTGACTCTGGCATCATTTACTGCCTTCCCCCCCGTGAGCTCCAGCAGTTTTGCAGCTCAGGTCTGTGGGAATTGAGTGACAAGCTCAGGGAGGATTTGTTCTGCTGGAGAAACATCCACACGAGCTCAGCAAACAGCAGGAGCTTTCCGCAAGCTGCCTCCCCTGGCCTGCTTCACTCCAGCGCCGTGTGGGAGGTCAGAATGAGTTTCCAAATGCCCCAATAATCCTAAAAGCTGCTTACAACAGCCTGCTGCAGAGCCCCTGGAGTCTTGATGTAACAGAATCTATACTGGTTGTCAAAAGCCCAGAGACTGATCTGGGGCTGCATTAAATCTGGTGGAGCCCTGGAACAAAACCCGAGCAGCAGATTCTCCTCAGCACCTGCACAGATGATAACAGCAAAGATTTTCTTCTGCTCTTCCTTTGCAAGTAAAAAGCCTTTGAGACATAAACACCCAAAAAGTTTCAGCCATGCCAGGTGATTAAAATCTTAGCCTTGATAACTAATAGAAACAGGTTGCCCAGGGAGATGGTGGAAGCCTCATCCCTGGCCAGGCTGGATGTGGCTCTGAGCAACCTGACCCAGTGTGAGGTGTCCCTGCCCATGGCAGGGCTAGGAACAGGATGAGCCTCGAGGTCCCTTCCAGCCCTGACAGTTCCATGGTTCTGTGATATATGTGTAAATTACACTGGGTGGCTGCCATTTAGCATCTGGCCATCCCCAGTGGTGGTTTGGAAGAGAAATAATTAATTAATCATTTCCCTAACTTAGAAGCAGCAACTCAGTTCCCAGCAGCATTCCAGAGTGCACTCAGGTGGCACAGTTTGGAATTAAGTTGGTGTTTAAAAAGATGCCAAGTTAATAATGGGTATTAATGTTGATATCCAGGCAGAGGCTGTAAATAACTGTGAACACTGCTTAGTAACATTCAATCTGGCCAGAAAACTGAGTTACAAGGTTCCAAATGCAGGGTTTGGAAATTCACACACACAGGGAACAGGCAAAACTGGGACACTGTAAGAGGCACCCAGCAAAGGCAAACATCACACTGGCAGAGAAGGTTCCTGTGGTCACTACACTGCTGGCAGTTCATTGTCCTGCTTAGCCACTGGATGGGCACAGGGAGCTCCTCTCTGCTCATGGCAGAAGGCAATCAGTGATTGCAAGAGGCTTTACTCACACAATAGCATCAGACAGTCCCCAAAGCACAGGAGGGGTTGCTGTTGGTGGTCTCAAAGCTGTTAGAGGCTTTGGAGTTCCCCAGGCTCTTTTCTCAGGCAGCTGGAGTCTGGCACAGGCTCTGACCTGGCTCCTCTTGACTGCCCATGCAGCAGCAGCCTTGCAGAGGGGCAGGCAGGAGGCAATGCCAGGTGCAGGCTGGGCACAATGTCAGGCTGGCTGTGCAGGCTGAGTGCCTGCAGGCAGTTAGAGCCTGTGCCTGGTAAGCTCTTGGCAGGCAGTTTCCAGGCAGTTCAGGATATAAGGCAGCAGAGATACAACAGCAGAGAGCACAGAGAGCAGAGCAGTTGTGCTCCCTGCTCATCTCCTTTTATCCATCCAGCCAGAGACTAATGAGCCTTTGGACACACAATAGCCAACCAGAATGGCAGGTAGCCAAGCCTGACCATACCAGGTGAAGCCAGAGGCTTGCTTTACCCTTTTTAGGGCAGCACACAGCCTTGCACAAGGCAGGCACAAGCTGAGCCTCTGTACCTTGTTTAGCACAGGATGCAAGGGGCCAGGGTCCTTAGACTCAGTGGCTCCAGGTTCTTTGTCCTCTTTCCTGTGGTTGCTTCTCCCCAAAACAGAAGGAGGGAGAGCAGAAAAACATCTCTGGGCAAGCCAGGACATGGATCAGCCTATTTTGGCCTATTTAGGGCTGCCACAACAGTTGGCACTGATGTTTCTTTCCAAAGAGGGTTCTCAGACACTGGAATGGTCTGCCCAGGGCAGTGAGTCCCTACCCTGGAGGTGTTTCAGCTCAACCTGAGGAGAAACTTCTGTAGAGTGAGGCTGACAGAGCCCTGGAGCAGGCTGCCCAGAGAGGCTGTGGAGTCTCCTGCTCTGGAGACTTCCCAAGCCCACCTGGATGCATTCCTGTGCAGAGTACCCTGAGGGCTGGGGGTCAGGAAGACAGATGCTGAAGGGACTGGGACATGTCCCTTAGGGGGAAAGGCTTGGAGCCCTGGGGCAGTTCAGCCTGGGCAGGAGGAGGCTGAGAGGGGATCTGATCAGTGTCTATAAATCTCTGAGGGCTGGGGAGCAGGAGCACAGAGCCAGTCTCCTTTCAGTGACACACAGTGACAGGACAAGGGACAATGAACCTAAACTCAATCACAGAAAATTCCATCTCAGTGTGAAAAAAAAATTATTTACAGTGAGGCTGCTGGAGCCTGGAGTAGGCTGCCCAGAGAGGCTGTGGAGTCTCCTGCTCTGGAGCCTTTCCGACCCCCCTGGATGTGTCCTGTGTGCCCTGCCCTGGGTGGTGGTGCTCTGCCAGGAAGGTTGGGCTGGATGCCCTCTGGAGGCCTCTCCCACCCCTCAGCTTTCCCTGATTCATTCTCAGGTTCCATGATTGCAAGAGGCAGGCAGGAGCAGAACTTAGAGCAAAAGGGGGAAGGGGAGGGGGGGGAAGAAAAAAAAATGAAAGGAAAGCAACTTTACTTTGAAATGCAACTTCCGTGAGAGACACAACAAAATGAAACAGCCTTTGAAGACACAGAGAGAGCAAATAAACCCCAAAGAACACAACCCCAATTTTTCAGCCCATGCAGCTTGCTAGAGATGGGTCAGAATCTGTTCTATTGATGGGGAGAGAAAAAGACTTCGGCGATGCAAGTGCAGAGCCCGAGAGCAGTGTGTCGGTTGAACAGCAGTATTGCTTTGGAGGAGAAAAGGAAAACAAACCCCAGTTTATCTTTATTGGAAGGGATGTCTGGAGAGTTTCGTTGTGAAATGATTTGTTTTCCTTTGTCCATCTGAGCACGTCCCTGCCTGAAATGAAAGAGCAGACTGTGAGCACATCTGATCCTGAAAACAAGCCTGGCAAAAGAGGGAAGTGTTCGACTTTCCTGCAGCTCTTCTCTGCTGGCATCTTCTTTTCTTGTGGAGAAATTCAGTCACATGCCATCTATTTCCCATCTGAATTTGTACCTTTTGGAGAACCATTATGGTTTTATAGCACCAAAGCAAACAGTGTGCACAAGAATGATGCTGGAAGTCAGCTTCTGCTCCTTGAGGCTCGGTGGCTACAGACACTGCTTAGTCACAAACTCATTGTCTTTAGGGAGTCTTAAATAGATTGCATCATGTCTTGGTTTGATCTGGACCAGCAGCAATCCTGCCCAGG
>VWYK01113595.1:0-16324 GCA_013399775.1 Semnornis frantzii | reverse complement strand
AGCCTAGTGAATATATTAACCCAGATTTTCAGAGGAAGCCTGATTAAGTCAGCAGTACCAACCTTGGGTCTGTCCTTCTCTCTGGAGCGGATAAATAATCACAGGATGTGATACCTATCACAGAATCACAGACTGATAGGGGTTGGAAGGGACCTCTGAATATCATCTAGTCTAACCTCCCTGATAGAGCTGCATCACCCAGAGTAAACCACCCAGGAACACATCCAGATGGGTTTGGAATGCCTCCAGAGATGGAGACTTCACAGCCCCTCTGAGCAGTCTGTCACCCTCAAAGTGAAGAATTTTATCCTTCTGTTCAGATGAAACCTCCTACGTTCCAGTTTGTGTCCACTGCCCCTTGACCTGTCACTAGACACCACTGAGAACAGTCTGGCTTCATCCTCTCACCCTTTAGCTGTTGATGAGCATTGATCATTGCTCTTCAATACCAGAAGATGCAGAAGGTGGATGATGGCCTAAACAAACCCCAGGTGAGCAGACCTGGTGCATTCTTAGTTCCAACAGGCCAGTGGCATTGGGCATGAGTCTGGTCCAGTGTATTGGTTGAGCCAAGCATTCTAAAATGCTTCATTTTCTAAACACAAACCAAAGGAATAATCCCTTTTAAACACCAAAGAATACAGCCATGCAGGTTGGTTAAATAGTGCAATACCCAGATAAAGTCCTGTGTGGTTAAGAAACATATTGTGACTAGCAAAAGAGGTATTTAAAAAGTCTTTCATTTATGTGTGTATCCACATTCAGTTTTCCATCTCTTACCTTCCATTTATGCCTTTAAAGCAGCGGCTTGGGTTTATTTTTCTTCACATTTCTATCTACCAGAGATCTGCTCCCAAAATCTGAAGGTCTGGGTTGTTGTAGAGTAGTTACTACAAGGTTTTTCAGAGCTCTTTTCTGCTTGATTTTTTTTACTTCACATTTTCTGTCCAGAGAGGTGTTGAAAACTCTTTGTCTGCTAGGAATTTCCGTCATTTTTCAGGAGGAAAGAAGGTATTTCACGTCCTTGTGCTTAATAAGTAAGATGGGAGGAGTAGGATAAATCAGAGAACCTTAGGGGTTGGGAGGTTCCTCAAAAGATCTAGTCCAGCCCCCCCTGAGTTAAATTATGGCCCTGCTGTGGCAGGGGAGTTGGACTCAATGATCTCTTTGGGTCACTTCCAACCCCTGACATCCTGTGAGGCTATGAATAAGATCACATCTTTTGTGCTTTGAATATGGGGGGGGAGGGGGATTGGCAGGCTTGTGGTATGTTAGGATAGTTCCTTAGTGGTCAAGAAGTCACTCCTCCACACCAGGCTTTGAGTGAGGAACTATTCAGCAAGTCACCCACATCTCACTGGTTCTAATCATTCAAGTCACTGGCATGCCACAGACAGAAGCAATAAGACCTCAGAGTGCCACATTAGAAACCTACTGAGTGGTGGCCAGATGTGCTCCCTTATCTATGTATCTGAAGTTAATTCTCTTTGTGGTTTTTATTGGTCTAATAAATACCTTAATATGTCAGCTTATTTTATACTGAGAAACCAAAAGGGCCATTCTAGCATAAAGCAAAACTACCTCCCATCTTCAGGCTGCTGCTAGAAATTGCACTAATAGTCTGCAACTAATTATCTGAACTTAATTTCCCGACACCTCCCAGCACAGCTTCTCCATGATACATCTAAGTTGTGTAATTAGTGGTTTAGATAATAAATTGGTTTTCTCTCAGTCTGGATAGTTTGTGGTTGCTAACGAAATTATTGTGGCGTTGAGCTTAGCAAGTACAGGAACTCAGTTATTTTACCTTGTGCTTCAAAAGCTGTTCCCTCTTTCTGTTCCTCACCAGATGTCACACTAATGATTATCTGCAGCCAGGAATGCCAGGGCTGCTCAAAATGTAAAGCTTGTTTGAAAGCATCAGGCATTAAATGGTGCAAACCATTATGCCATTGCCCCCAGCACAGGAAGGACATTGAATTGTTGGAGCAGGTCCAGAGGAGGCCACAAAGATGCTGAGAGGGCTGCAGCAGCTCTGCTGTGGGGACAGGCTGAGAGAGTTGGGGCTCTGCAGCCTGGAGAAGAGAAGGCTTCCAGGAGACCTTAGAGTAACCTTCCAGGATCTGAAGGGGGCCTACAGGAAGGCTGGGGAGGGACTATTGACAAGGTCTTGCAATGCCAGGACAAGAGGCAATGGGTTTGAACTGGCAGAGGGGAGATTGAAAGTGGATGTTAGGAGGAAGTTGTTTGCAGTGAGGGTGGTGAGACAGTGGCACAGGTTGCCCAGGGAGGTTGTGGCTGCTCCCTCCCTGGAGGTGTTCACAGCCAGGTTGGAGGAGGCCTTGAGTGACCTGAACTAGTGGGAGGTGTCCCTGCCTGTGGCAGGGGGTTGGGAACTGGATGATCTTTGAGGTCACTTCCAACCTAAACCATTCTATGATTCTATGGAGCTGATTGTGGCTTCTTCACTTTCACTTGAGACAAAGCTGTATTGCAAAAAAAAATCAATTTTTGTAACTAATTCTTCTAACTCTTCAAACTTTGAGCAGATTTTGGTTTTCTTGTAAAAACAAGCACCATTTGGCCAACAGTCTCTAGCTGAAGTAGGAATACCTTCAGCACATGGCATTTTTAGGGCAAGTGCCAGGAGACTGGAGCCAGGCTCTGATGGGTAATGCCCAATGACAGGACAAGGGGCACTGGGTGCAAGTTGAGGCATGTTTCATTTAAACATGAGGAGGAATTTTTTTCCCTGTGAGGGTGACAGAACACTGGAACAGGCTGCCCAGGGGAGTTGTAGAGTCTCTCTCTCTGGAGATGTTCAAAACCTGCCTGGATGTGTTCCTGTGTGACCTGGTCTGGAGATCCTGCTCTGCAGGGAGGTTAGACTGGATGAGCTTTGGAAGTCCCTTCCAGCCCCTGACATTCTATGACCCTATGATTTTAAGCATGTATTTTTCATTGCTTCAGAAGCCAAGCAATTTCTTTAGTTGAAGTAAGAATACCTTCAGCACATTTAAGTTTTATATTTCCACTGCTTTAGAAATGAAACTTTTCCAAACTCCCAGCTTCTGTTAGCCCTTTTAACTGATAGTTTCACAGATTCATAGTATGTTTTGGGTTGGAAGGCACCTTAAAGCTCATCTAGTTCCAACCTCCTTGCCATGGGCAGTGACACCTTCCACTAGACCAAGCTGCCCAAAGCCTCCTCATCCAACCTGGCCTTGAACACCACCAGGGACCTCCCTGGGCAACCTGTGGCAGTGTCTCACCACCCTCACTGTAAATAATCACTAAGAGACTTGGGTCTCTTCTCACTTCAGCTGAGGAAAAGAAAGAAGAATGGACCATGGGTATCTTTGTGGACAATACCTCTTATTTCACAGTCAGCTGCTCTGCTCAGCTCTGCTGCTAATTTACTGCAGGGATACTTTGGGTGAAAGGCAAAGTGAAAGGAGAGAGTTTCTCTGGCATGTTCTGAAGCGGATGAATAAGAAGAGTTTCTGTAGAACACAGGGCAGTAGGATGCAGTAATTTGGCTTTAGCAACCCAATTGCAGCCATTTTCCTCTTTTCTATTCTTTCTGAGTCAATAGGGAGCAGCAACAGCAATGTACCTCAGTGCCATGATGCTGCATCTGTGAGGCAAGCTGACTTAGGTACTCGACCCAAAATTGCTACCATTGTTAAAGGAGCCTTTCAGCTTACTTCATGGAAGCAACATTTGTCTTTCACTTGCTCAGAAAAGACTTAAGGAACAAGATGGCTTGGCAGGCCGTTCCTGGGTAGGTGTTTTTAAGAAACCAGATTAATAGAGACTTCACTGGGAGCACAGCTAATTATCTAGCTATGGAATGAAACTGGGAGCACAGCTAATTATCTAGGAACGGAATGGAACCAGCAGCCAGCTTATGGGGAGTGTGGGAGAGACACCTGTATGAGTGCTTTTGTATAGCTCAAGAACAGGCTGGGACACATGGCTCATGCCATCCCTTTTTTTTGGTGTTGCCACCCTGTAAGGTCTCAATTCAAACTCTTAAGGTGAAAAAGGTTTATTATTGTTGGGATTTCGATGGGGAAGAAAGAAAAATAGCAGCATAGGTGGGTTATGCTTTTTCAGGCATTTATGTAACCAGTAAAACTGCTGAGGTTGTGTAGGATATGTTCTAGCAAAAATGATGGTCTTAAAGCTAGATCCTCTGGCTTGGATAAAAGTAAGAAAGAGGTAAAAGGTTCTTCAGGGTTCAAACTAACCTCTCATCAGAGCAGAGAGAGGTCTGCTCTGTGTAAGCTGATTCATCTTCATTTTGCCCAGACTTGTCTCTTACTGATTTTAGCTGAGAATCACAAGAAAAGTGGAAGTTTCAATGTGCTGTGCAATGTAACATAGGCAAATCACAGCAGTTATGAACTACTAAAATTAGAGGAGCCAGAGGACCTGCTCTCATGAGATGCCCAGTGCAGATGTTTTATTTCAATCTATTGCTAATGGCAGGGTTTACAAGCAATTTGTGTCCTTTTCCAGGCCAGGCCAGTAATGATCTGCTGGTCACTACCACAGGCTGATGTCACTGATCACCAGTGCCAGTTACACTGTCACAACACAGAAAGAACTAAATCTCTGCTGTACCACACTCGCAACCTTTGCTGCACAGATTCAGCAAGGCAAAAGCAGTGCATGGGTAACAGCAGTGTCAGTCACTCTGCTTCTGAAGCTGGTCTGGAGCAGTGCAGGTGTATGTCATGGAGCTCAGCCACTTCCAGCCATCATCATCAACCCAGACCGCAAGGCAAGAGGTACAGGCACTAGCCCTGCTCATAAGTAGGTGACAGAGCTGTTGGGGGTTGTTTCATGGGAAGAGAGGGGCTTTAAGATAGGTATGAAATTATTTCATTTGTATCAGAAGCAAACGGATGTCACAGCAGCCTATCTACTGGAAACTGAGGTCAGAGCACTCTTGGGTATGGATGAGTTAGCTCTTACAAGATAGTTTAACCTAATCCTGACCCTTTATTTCTCCTTTCTTCCTTTACTCATTTGTCTCCTAACAGAGAAAACCACATTATTTATTAGAATTACATTAGGCCCACAGAAATGACTCAGCATGTTATAGGCAGCAGCAGAATTAACTGCCACCAACAGAGGAATATTTAAGCCAAAATGTATTGTGATGTCTGAGTTATAAACCTTTGAAATGAAACTGTCGTCTTAAAAACCTTGTAGTCTGGTAGTAGAGGCAGGTGCTGGTGCTACAACAAGGACCAGAGCTGCAAGTGAAAAGTACTTGTTCTTAAAGTGTAGTAGAGAGCTGGAAAAAGAGCAAGACATGAGCAGACATTGTCTGAAAGTTTGTCAGCTGTAAAAACTGAAACCTGATGAAGGCAGAGCTTCCTGACGTGGAGAAAAGAAGTGAGTAGAAATAAAATCTAAATGTACCCTGTGCAGTGATGACATCTGAAAGAGTTGGAATGCCTAAGTGTGTACATATATGCACGTGTGGTGTGAGTCTGCGGTGTCTCGGCATAGGTACTCACACGTACAAAAGGTGCTNTTTTGTTCATATATATATACATATAAAAAACTAATTACAAATTATTTCTTTTTGTTCTTCTCACAGCTGAATTTTTATTCCTCTTGTGGGGTGTTTATCTCTGCTATGCAGTGCGGACAGTCCCATCAGCATTTCATGAGCCACGTTATATGGCTGTTGCAGTTCACAATGAGCTCATTATCTCTGCTATATTCCATACAATTAGGCAAGTGATCTGTAGCTCTAGTAATTAACTCTTATCTTTCAGGATTCACGGTGGGAGGGGGGTGTGCAACTTAAAAATGGGTGAATGGGCTAGGAAGGTCTCCTTAAGTGTTGAATTCTGCCAACTGAGTGATTGCTAAACTCAAAACTGTTCCCCTAGGATGCAAGAATCTGTACAAGCAACTTGTTAATTGTGTTATGGGTGGGATGGGTTTGGTTTTTTGTCAGTATAGGTAGTTGTTAAGTTGTTGGATCAAAGTGATGTATGTGTGATAAATTAGACATAGCAAAACTACTCCCAACCTTCATCCACCTGTGTGCTGCTCACTGGTTTGTATCCCTAGCGAAACAGGAGGTAAGAACCTTGGTTTATGTGAACACTTGGTGGTGTGTGGCAGTGTGGCGAGGTGCAGCTGTGTGCTGAGGTTACTGCTCTGCTTTGTGCATGGAGCCAGTGTTCGTATGCCAGCAGACACAATGGGTGTGCACAGGAGCCTGTAAGGGTAACATGCAACATGTCTTTCTTACAGGGTGTATAACCAGCTCTGCATCTCACACTCCTTAATTATTAGGAGAGTAGCAAATAAGTCAAGGTCTTGGCCAGAGCTACATCAAAATTACTATACCTGCCCTCCCTGCAGCGTTCCCTGTAAGAATTAATTGGTCTAGAAAATTCAGAGTAGCAAGACAGCTGCAAGAGATTGTTCCTCACACCTTCCTTTGCCTCCTGACAGACCTTATCTACTAAGATTTGTATTTGTTACTTTTTTTTTAAAATCATTTCATTGCTTCCATTACTCTTCTCTGTTCCATGCTCTTGTCTCTAGGTCTCTAGACCTCACCTCTGCTAGGTCTTAATGCCTGCTATCAGTGGCTTTCAGCTTTCAGGAGCTTAGTGTGGATTACTTAATCTGGCAAGTTTCACACATCAGGCAAGCAAAAAAGCCTTCACATTCACAGTTTGAAGATTGGAGCCACTAAGGGTTCATAGAATCATTTTGGCTGAAAAAGACCTCTAAGATCATCAAGTCCCTCATCAACCTAGCACCACCATGGCCATTAAACCATGTCCCAAAGTGCCATGTCTGCAGAGGTTTCAAACACCTCCAGGGGTGATGACTCCACCACCTCTCTGTTTAGCCAAATCCAGTGGGCATCACAACCTGGGAGCTTTCCTCCATCCCCATCTGATGGATGTGGCTGCTGCTGCTTCCCTTTGCAAGCCTATGGTAGCTGAGCTCACCCACTGTGGTGCATGTGTGTGGCCATAAGAACCAGTGCAGGTCCAACACCTACATCCTGGTCCTGCTCTTCCTCTGCAGCTGGTCATGTTCATTAATGAAGCATGAACTCTGGGTGTGTTCAGAAGCACACTACAGTCACAGGTACTTCAAATATGAGCACAGACCTCAAGCCAGGCAGACATCCATCTCTGGGTTTGGGTCCTTAAGCCAGACAGACATCCATCTTTGGATTTGGGTCCTTAAACCACCCAGAAATTCATCTTTAGGTTTGGGAGCCCTGTACCTAGTCACCAGCTGAGACTTTGGATCTCTCAGATGGAGGCCCCTCAGGTGCAGCCTGAAGTTTGCTCATGGATACACACTTGCACAGTATAGAGAATGAGATCACACAGACATTAGGAGGATTTGGTGAGAAAACAGTCATCAGCAACAGGGCTCAGTCAGTGACAACTTGCTCACATGTCACTGGTCTCTTTTTATCCCCTCCTCTTTCCATGCTTGTTCTTCCCTCACCTACTTTAGCCCCTCTCTTCATAGAAGTTCTTCATAGAAACATTAAGGTTGGAAAGACCTCTAAGATCATCAAGTTCAACTTTCTGCCCAACACCTCCATGGCCACTAGACCACATCCCTAAGTGCCATATCTACTCATTTCCTGAACACCTCTAGGTTGGTAACTCCACCACTTCCCTGGGCAACCTGCTGCAATGCCTCACCACTCTCTGTCCCTGTCTTCTCCCAAATAAACAACCCACCCTGCAGTACACTTTTCCTGTTGGTCCTAGCTTTGCTACACCTGTACTCAGATTTGCTGTTTCTGATACCATTAGCCAGATAATCACAGCCTGATGTGCTGTCACTGAGGTGGTTATGTCAGTGCCACTGACCTTGCAAGTTCTGCTCCCCCAAAGGCTCCCAGTGCTCCCCTCAGTAACCTGTGAAGTTTGGCCATCTTTTAAACAATCCCTTGTTAGCTGCCTGTGAAATCTTGCCATCCCTCACAGCTCTGGCTGCAGTTTTTGATCACTCTTCACTCTGGATGTTGTTGCATCCAGCAGCTTCTCCTGTCATCTTTAGTAGTTCAGATAGCTAAACCTCAAGCCTGAGCTTCCTTATATCCCTGCGCACCTCAACAGCAACGTCCGTGTAACAAATAATTACACTATTTTATTGTGTTCATGAAACATTTCATTGACAAAGTCCTAAACAAGAAATGAGGACTGTATGATTATGGCATCTCAGCCAGTGCTTCATGCCAGACTATTTCTGTTAACAAAAGCTCCTGCAGAATGTGCATCTGTGGACTTGGATAAGTCGCAAATGGCATTTCAATCTGAATGATTTCTGTAAACCTGCAAATTACAAGCCACTGGTACATCCATTCATCTGCTGCACTGCTTGCCACTTCTGTCTGCAGGAGCCCAGGGAAGCAGAGCAGCCAAGCATGCTCCAGCTAGCTCTAACTGCAGTGCCTGTTCTACCACTCTTTTAGAAAGCTCAGCAAGGAATTGCTTCATTTGGGAGGTTCAGCCACTCCTTTCCTAGCATTCAGAGGCTGTTGGGTCCTGCAGTACCAAGCTGGGAGGTGCTGCAATCAAGATCATTTCTCTGCTCCCCACTAAAACCCATTTCAATTCAGTTCTCTCTCTCTGGTGGCTTAGCAGCTGCGCTCTGTAGCTGTGATCTGTGGACATCCTGTGTTCTTGGAGTGCACTGCCGTTTATCACAGCGCACGTGCTTACCTAACCTCAAATCATCCCTTCAGATCCTCGGTGTGTGCAAACTTCCATAAAGCAGCACAGGCCAAAGAGGCTATGACAATATAAACCACCCCAAAATCCAGCTAAGTAAGAGTGAGAATGATGGAATAAGGAAGATCCTTTAAGGCCTGTTTTTTTCTTTTTGTGTTTTGTCTTGGCTTGTTCTCTTTGGTTGGGTTTCGGGGCTTTTTTTGTTTCTGAGTTGTTTTGAATATCAGTAAGCATGTGGATGTGATTTTTAGTCTGTGTGAAAGCAGTACAGAGCAGACCCAGTTGTGTTTGGCATTTCAATGAAAAGAACCCTAAGGAATATGAAGAATGCTAATCCTCCTGCACTGGAGAAAAGACACTGAATTGCAACCTGAATTCTATCTGCAGGTTCATTCTTGCTTCAAGACTTCAGTCTGACTGGATGCTGATGCTGTTCTTTGCACACACACACTTGACTGTGACAGTCACTGTTGGGCTACTTCTGATCCCTAAGGTATTTGAGTCTCCTTTCTTTTGCCAAGACCAAGGAAGATAAATGTTGTCATGCTATATAAAATTAGCAAGCAACCGATACAAAAGGAAGACATAAAACTACCTAAAAAAAACTGTGTGGGGTTTTGTCTTAAAAACTCTTGCATGCTTGCAAAGATTCTCTCTTGCAGCTTTCAAAATTTCAGGGGTTTAAAGTACTTTAAATTTTCCTGTGATGAGTCCAAGAAGAATCCTGCCTGCTGGTGCTTGTCTCAGGTATTGGGATGACCATGCTGCTGCCAGAGTTAGCTGGGACCAGACAAAGAGGGGATGGAAAGACTTGAGATGGGCTGCCAAATAAAACTGGAATGAGGAGCTTGGACTAACCATGAGATAAAGAGGTTGGGATTCAAACCAGGCAGTCGTTCCAGTATGAAAAGGGAGAGCCCTTTGAGAGTCAGAGCCTGGGATGGACAGAGGCTGTATGCAGGAACATACATGGCCTGTGACAGGGAGCCAGGAGTGCTGCTGGGTAAGATGAGTGGATGTGGGACACAAGGTGATGGAGTACAAGAGGAGGTAGGCAAGAAAAGAGACAGGGCCCTGAGCACACCTCCCATCAGACTGCCCAAGGACAGGAGGAACACAGGCAGCTCCACCTGGCTCTAGCACCAGTCCACAGGATTTGAGGGGAGTTTTCTTCTGAGGCAGCACCCCAGGAAAGCAGCTGGGTTTAGAAAGGCTTTTGACACAACCACAACCAATAGCATTAATTAAGAGCTGAAAGTCAAAGAGAATAGCCAAGGTGGAGGCTGCACATAAAGGAAGGGCACTGAGTGTTCAAGCTGATACAGCTCCCAGATTAGTGAAGCTGCAGTTTCTGCCCTTTGCCTGTGTGTCAGAACAGGCCATGGTGAGGACTGCAAAGGTACCTTCATGAAACAGGCATAACAAGGGCACACCTTGATGCAGCCTTCTTGTTTGAAATGGCTTTTCTGCCCTTTAGCAAGAAGCTTCTTTTCTCTTCGTATACTGTGTGACCTATCTTCAAAGATGTCCTTCTAGGCCAACCTAGGAAATCTGATGATCTTCCTGAAGCTGACTCATAACTCCTGATCAGCACTTCCATTTTTTTCCTTATTATCTATACAACACTACACAGACCTTTTTTTTTTTTTTTCCCCCAGCATGATAAAGCATTCAGAGAATTAAGAGAAGATTCACAAGGTCTAGATCCATTCATCAAAGTCCTGAGGCTAGGTGACTGTGTGGACAGTAGTTAACTACAGACAAGCAGTTCAATATACTAAATAAATGATTAAATTACCTCTCCAGAGCATGTCAGCTATTTATTTAGTCATATTGAATCTTCATCACAGCATTTGCTAGAAGAGAGACATTAGCTTGCTTTTCTTTTAATTGTTGTCTCCTTTTTTCCTCTCTGCTTTTTTCCACTTCATTTTCTGCCCCTCTTTTCAGAGTCAGGATGTGAGAATTGCAGTATGGAAAAGAAAAATAGAGTCTGATAGTTTCAGCAGCCAGTTGGAAATACTGGGTTAAAAGAAAGAAAAAAAAATCTATTTCCATCCTAGCTTAATTTAAATGCAATTTACAGAGCTTTCAAATAAGCATAAATAAGTGGAGTGTTTTCTTTTTCCTTATGCCAGTCTCTTAAGAGTTATCAAATTAAATCATCATTAGTAAGTATTCCTTCTGTACAAGGCCGCTGGGATCCTGAGGTGCATTAAGAGGAGTTTGTCCAGCAGATCAAGGGAGGTTCTCCTCCCCCTCTACTCTGTGCTGGTGAGACCTCACCTGGAATATTGTGTTCAGTTTTGGGCTCCCCAGTTCAGGAGGGACTGGGATATACTCAAAAGAGTCCAAGGGAGGGCTGCAAAGAGGATTAAGGGGCTGGAGCACTGCCCTGTGAGGAGAGGTTGAGGGACCTGGGGCTGTTTGGTTTGGTGAAGAGAAGACTTAGAGGGGATCTAATAAAAGTTTATAAATATCTGGGGGTCAAGAGCAGGGGGACAGGTTTGGCTTAGTTGTGCTATGTGATAGGACAAGAGGCAATGGATGGAAACTGCAGCACAGGAACTTCCACCTCAACATGAGAAGAACTCCTTTACTGTAAGGGTCACAGAGCACTGGAACAAGCTCCCCAGAGAGGCTGTGGAGTCTCCTCCTCTGGAGACTTCAAGCCCTGTCTGGATGTGTTCCTGTGTGACCTGCACTAGATTCTCTGGTCCTGCTCTGGCAGGGCTTGAACTCTATGATCTCCAGAGGTCCCTTCAAACCCCTTACATCCTGTGATCCTGTAATGCTAATAGTCTATAGGACACTGTAACAGTGATGCCTATACCTAGTGTTTTGAGATGAGAAAAATCACACCAAGTCACAGTATCACAGAATTCCTTGGACCTGAAATAGACCTCTGAGATCATCAAGTCCAGCCTGTGACCTAACAAGTAGAAGTTTCATTGTGTTGTAAGGACTGTTGATGCAAACTCTTAGAGCCACCTTGAACTAAACTTCTGGACTGATGGCAACATCTTTTTTTTTGTTGTTGTTTTTAATGAATGCAGTTTTCCCATTCAAGCAATAACCCAAGAGATGATATAGCTACAGAAGCTTATGAAGATGAGCTGGATATGGGTCGTTCTGGGTCCTATCTGAACAGCAGTATCAATTCAGCATGGAGCGAGCACAGTCTGGATCCTGAAGACATCCGGGTATGTATAGCTCATTTATTTATAAGGACACCACTTCCTCCTGCCAACAAGCTCTCAGCTGCTTATCCATTAGACTTTTCTTTTGCAGATATCAGGTGAAGCAGGCCACCCTAGGCCTTTCAGTGGTTGTGGTGACAGGTCATGTGAAGTCTCCTGGTAAATATTCACTAGTGAGAGGAGAAGCTGCATTACTAGTTGTAGTAGTGCCAGAGGCTAGAGAAGAGTTCAGTTGGAAGAGACCTTTAATTAAGATCAGCAAGTCCAACCTTGAACCCAGCACCACCATGGCCATCAAGCCATGCTCCTAAGTGCCATGTCCCCATATCTCTTGAACACCTCTAGGGATGGTGACTCCACCACCTCTCTGGGCAGCCTGTTCTAATCCCTGATCACTCCTGCAGGAAAGAAATCATTCCTAATCTCCAACTTAACCCTCCCCTGGCACAATTTCAGACTATTTTCTCTCATTCTATGACCTGATACTAGGGAGAGAAGACCAACCCCCACCTCACCTCAACCTCCTTTTGAGTAGTTGAGCAACAGGAGCTGTTTATCAGTCTACATTTGTGAATGACCCTGAAGCAGGATTTGCTGTTGGTCTGGTTATTAATTTCTATGTCACGCAGCCATAACGATTTTAAAAAGTCTGTAACACAATTTTTTTAAAGTACATAATTAACATAAAAAAAACCCCTACCTCATTCTGTCTGACATGACAGGAGGTCTTGTGTCCCCTCTGGGCCAGACACAGGGTTCAGCAGGACAGCAGGCACCACAGCATTGTGAAACCTGAAGCAGGCAATGCGAATATGCATGAGCTGTGCAGGCTGTGTGATGCACAGCCTGGGAGGTTAACAGGTTTGTGCCTGAGGGCTGAACTTGAAAAGTAAGTGGGGAAAAAAGAAGATGGGATTCAATCTGATGGAGAAGTGGCACGTTGAGGAGCTGGGAAATACAGAGAGAAATACCTTTAGTGCTGTTTGTAGGGCAGTGGTGCAGGGCGGGTGTGCATTCATCAGGCTCTGTGCATGCAAGTTTTGCCATTGGCTTTGTTTTGCAGGATGAGTTGAAGAAACTCTATGCCCAGCTTGAAATCTATAAAAGGAAAAAGATGATTGCCAATAACCCACATCTCCAGAAAAAGAGGTGCTCCAAAAAGGGCTTAGGGCGCTCCATCATGCGGCGCATTACGGAAATCCCGGAGACGGTCACCAGGCAGTGCTCCAGGGATGAGAAGGAGCTGCTGGAGAACAGTGCCGTGAAGAACGTGGCCACACTGAGGAAAAACCCACCAGACCCCACCAGTTCTGCCAAGCCAAAAGAGGAGACTTTGAAAAACAGAGTTTTTTCCTTAAAGAAGTCCCACAGCACTTACGATCACGTTCGGGATCAGACAGAAGAACCAAATGGCGTAACCGCAGAGAGCGCCGAAGTCATAGCTGCTGAGACTTCCGTTCTGGACTCCTTGAACGGGAACAAACTAACCAAAAACACTGCCGAAAAGGTCGAAGCTGTCTCCACCGAGTCGGTCCCTTTGGTGTGCAAGTCCGCGAGCGCCCATAACTTAAGTGCCGATAAGAAGCCTCTGCATCCCCGCACATCCGTGCTGCAGAAATCCCTCAGTGTTATTGCTAGTGCCAAGGAAAAGACTCTGGGGCTGACGGGCAAAACGCAAAGCCTAGAAGAAAGCTCTAAAGCTCAGAAACCTCAGCAGAAGGGGAAGGAGGCCGGCAAAAAGCACTCGGCCTCCGAGAAAGGGGAGCATAAGGATTCCCTCCGGAAGAACTCCACCCACTCCGAGGAAACAAAGAAAACCCATAAATCTGGAATTATTAAGCAGCAGAAGGTTAGTCAAACACCTACAAGTGCAGACACAGGCCCAGCTAAGCCTCTGCACAAGGACAATTTCGACATAGGAGAAGTCTGTCCTTGGGAGATATATGACCAAATTCCTGGTCCTGTGCCTTCTGACTCTAAAGCTCAAAGACATGTGTCTATTGCTTCCTCAGAGCCAGAGAAAAACCACCCTTCCCAGCCAAAGGGCAAGACTCATCCTAAGCTGAAATCACCCGAGGACCATCAACAGTCAAATCAAAAGAGCTCAGAGAAAGTGGAGACGGCCGCCGGGGAGACACAAGAGCAGCAGATCTTGGAAAAGGAGAAAAAACAGTCAAATTCCAAGTGTCAGGTCTCCCCTGGGATGAAGGGTGAGCACGCGAACAGCTTTACACCTAACACCTGTGCCGGGGAAGGAGCGGCAGAAATCCTCAGTAAATTGCCAGAGCAGAAAACAAACGCCTCGTCAGAGGGCAGTGTGCTCTCAGCCGACTGCCGTAAGCCAGGCGGTCCCCTGCAGCAGCCTCTAGCGTCTCGGGCTGAAATCTGCCCCTGGGAGTACGAGACCCCAGAGGTACCACACGCAGGAAGAAGTGTAGCTTTATTGAACACCTCTGCGATAAGTGCAAATAAAACAGCAGCACCTCGGAAATAAGAGGCTTGCGGACTGAGGAGAGTAGCGAGGCTGAGAAGAAAGACAACAGGAAAAGACAGAGGGGACTTAGGCCAAAAAAAGAAACCATAACCAAACCAAAACAAAAAGGATCTGAAAATTCCTAGGGAGCGTCACTTAAAAACCCAAGGGAAAAATCAGCACTACAATTAAAGTAGGAGTTAAAGCAAAGTCAAATTATCATTAATGTTTGTTATTATTTATTTGTTGTGTGCCAACAATGTGATTAGCAGTGCCCGGAGCATGGCCCCTGCTGGGAGGATGTGTCAGTGAAAGCAGCCTGCCTTTGGGAAATCACTTCTGCTTCCCAAGGGAATAAAAGGAACCAGGTGGTAACCAAGGCACAGCCCACATCTTAAGCCAGCTAGTCCTGAATGCCACAACTGGCTTCAGCCCGCCCTTGGGACTAAAGATCCAGCCGAAGCAGGGCACAGGGAATGCCCCGCTGGCAAAAAGGGGTACCCACGAGCAGCTCTGTTAAAGGAGGCCACTCTTCCCTTGCTGTATTTAATCCAGGTAGCACTGCATCTGCCCCAAACTCACATTTTCTGTAATAATGATTGCTCTGATTTCTTTTTTCCTTGTTACCCTGTGTTGAAGTGCACTGTTGTGTCTCACGCTCGAGCATTCCAGATTGTGTCATTTGCTTCTTATTTTCATTGTTTTGCAGATAACTTTTGCTGTTATGAGACACAACAACAGCAATCTGCAGATCCTTTAAATTGCAGCTCCAAATGACCTGCTGTAGGCCTTTCTGGTTAGAATTGCAGTAATCTTCCACTGGATTTACAGAAATTTCCTATCAGGAAATTCCTTTGGGCTTTGGAGATTTATTTATTTGGGGGTTGTTTTTGTTTGTTTCTTTGCCTGTGATTTATGCAGTGACTTTGTTTGTTTGTTTTATTTACTCTCTGTTATTTCAATTTATAGTTTGATACTGGGGTTTTCTATGCAGTAAGTTGTCTGTCAAGCATTTCCCCCTTCATGCTGATAGACTTTGTTAATGGTGGAAATCCAGTCCTCTTAGCTGCTTATCCTGGTTAAGTCTTAGGACAACTTACCTGTTGTTTGTTACTAATTGGAAAATAGCATCTTAGCCAACCAGAATTCTTAGTCAACATCAACGGTAGTAACCTTGTTCAGTATTTCATCCTTAGCATAAGCCTGCTAGGTAAGGCAAGGAAGAATGACAAGGAATATACCCCAGAAAAGGTCACTTTGTTCCACTGGGAGCTAGATGAGCCAGCTCAGGCGGAACACTGCTGCACTGTCCAGCTCTGTTGGCAAACCTCCAGCAAATGGCCTTTTGGGTGAGGAGAGAAAGCCAAAACACTACTCTTCCCCCTCATATATGCAATTGTAAGAGAGAGTAGGAATGGGAATGAAGGCGTCTCTCTCTCTCTCTCCCACTCTCCAAAATGCTTTCATCATTTTCTTAATGTAATTTATTTATGCATACATTTACAGTGAGAGTTAAGTGTCTGACACAGTGCTCATTTTCAGTGGTAGCTGCACTCCTCATCCTCCACACCAACCTAATTCATATATGGCTCCTTCTCAGCTGTGAGTCTTAGCAGTGGTTCACCACCAGGGTCTGAGGACATCTTGCAAAGATTCCAAGAAGTATCACTAATAATAATAATGATGATGATGATGGTGATGATACTACAAAAGCCCTCATCCAGCTAAAAGCAGTCCCAGTGCTGCTCACTAGAGCTGGCCATGCATGCAGTACTCCCAAACAAAGACAGCTCAGTCCTAAAGAACTTGGACAACTTGAGAGAAGTGATGGGATTCAGTGACAGAACAGGAAATGAGGATGATTTAATGCAATGTGTTGTTTAATATATATATATATATAT
>VWYK01113594.1:0-11921 GCA_013399775.1 Semnornis frantzii | reverse complement strand
TTATCACTGAGCCCAAACTGCTAAGTCGGTTCTGCCCAGTTTCTGGANGCCCAAACTGCTAAGTCGGTTCTGCCCAGTTTCTGGATCTCTGTAAGAGTCTTTGCTTCCTTATTTTGATGTCTCTGGCTCTCAGGGTCTCTGCAAGAGTTGTTGTTTCCTTATCTCAGTGCCTCTGGGTGGGCAGGTGTTTCACAACTCATCCTTAGTTTTAGGTAACCAGATACGTAGACTTACATGATTGCAAAAGTATTTCTACTTCTAAACCCCATCACAGTGACCCCTCCCCAGCAGAGAAGGGGGATCAAGAAGAGACCCACGAGGTGAAATGAAAATGGATTTAATGAAATGGCCAAATGAACACTGAGGTCAACACAAGAGATCTAAAGTTATAGTCAGCCCAGCAGAGGTGCAGCAGCCACACTGAACAGGAAAGCAGTCCTCAAGAGCAGAAGGCTCCCCTCTCCTCAGCAAACTCCCTCCTTACACTGGCTGTGATGCTCATGGGGTTGGACAAGCCTGTAGCCAACTCCAGTCAGCTGTGCTGCCTGACTCAGAGCTGCTGAGGGCCTGCAGCCCACGGCTGGCCTGGGAGTCTGTCCCAGCAACACCAGTACACAGCAAAGGCAAAGTGAGGACCACCTCAGATACCTGATGATGTTTTGCTACCATCCATGATGCCAGAGACTAGAGCACCTCCCAAGTCTAACTCCTAGCCCCAGAGAGCCTGGATTTTTATTTTACTGACCACAGCTTGGTGCAGGAATACAAAGCCTGAGACAAGGAGGAAGTGGAGACAAACCATGTCCAGTGTGCAAAGCATGTGCCAGCTGCAGCAGGAGCTGCTGAGCAAAGGGCAGCTTGTAGTCCTAGCACATGATCCTAGACCATGGCCCTTCATTAGCTTAATTATGGCTGAGGAGGCTGAGGGGAGATCTCCTTGCTCTCTGCAGCTCCCTGAAAGGAGGCTGGAGTGAGGAGGGGTTGGTCTTTTCTCCCTCATATCAGGTGACAGAACGAGAGGAAATGGCCTGGAATTGTGCCAGGGGAGGTTCAGATTGGATACTGAGAAAAATGGCTTCACCACAAGAGTGGTCAAGGATTGGAACAGGCTGCCCAGGGAGGTGGTGGAGTCCCCATCCCTGGAGGTGTTCAAGAAAGACATGGCACTTCAGGAGACAGTTTAATGAGCATGATGGTGGTCTGAGGTCAAAGGTGGAAGTTGATGATCTTACAGCTCTCTTCCACCCAAACCAATTCTATGATTCTATTATTAAGGTGGTTCCCAGAGGAATTTTGCTGTCAGTGGTATAGCTCTCCTTCTGCAAATTACCCCATTAAGGAAACAGGGCCACACTGATGTTTTGCTTCAATTTCACTACTACTGAAGTCTTGGAAGAATGTTTTGCAAAGGCAGTCTGGTGTGAGGAAGGTGTCTGTAAACATGAGTTTGTGCAGATTCTGTTTTATGGAGGGAAAGAGCTTTTGTTTCCTAGGTTTTCATCTAAAACCAACAAAAAACAAAACAGTGAAACAAAACAAACCCCAGCATCCAACTGATATGGAGATGAAAAATCCAAGCTGTCATTCTCCACCCCTATGATCTGGATCATAGGGGTGGAAGATCTGGAAATTGAGCTGATTTCTTCCTGCTTCTCACTTTGGTTACTTGGTAGTAAAAGGTTTTTTTTTTTTTTCCCTGCCACCTGTTAGTAACTTGATCATGATAGGCAGAATACTTTGTGAGCAGACTGTAGGAGCGATTCACTTCAATCCTGTACTGTGCTGAAGCAATTTCACATCTTCCTGAGGTATTTCCAGGAGAGGTGATGGAGTCACCATTCCTGGAGGTGTTCAAGAAACGTGTGGACATGGCACTTGGGGACATGGTTGAATGGCCATGGTGGTGTTGGGTTGGCAGTTGGACTGGCTGATCTTAGAGGTCTTTTCCAACCAAAACAATTCAATGATTCTATGCTTATTGATAACTATTTCAGTATTAGGCACAAACAGAATGCTTTTATCTGTCCTGGATCAACTAGATGTATGAGCCAGAAGCTCCAGTCAGTTAAAGGGTGGTTTGGGCTGGGGCCATCTTTAAATTGTCCATTAGTGTTCCATTCAACAGCTGTTAGCTGAGATGTCACTAAAGGCTGTTACACACCAACAGCTGCTTTCAGGAGGTTTGATACTTACATTGTTTCTTTAGTCAGGCAGCTCAGATGTGTCCAGGATGATGTTTTTCTGTGTGCTGATGAACGAGCACTGAGGCAGCCCTCCCACAAAAAAAACTCACAGTCCAAGAAGGCAGATCAGAGGATGTCATGGGAAACCACTGTGCCCAAAGCATTTCTGAAACATCCAA
Source organism: Semnornis frantzii (assembly GCA_013399775.1). NCBI lineage: Eukaryota > Metazoa > Chordata > Aves > Piciformes > Ramphastidae > Semnornis > Semnornis frantzii. The sequence continues at coordinate 9,559 of VWYK01113594.1, read as the reverse complement.
AAGCTTCTCCCTTAAGCAGCCTTCCAGGATTCCCTGCTTTCATTTTGCTAGTAAACCATCTACTACTGAGTGAATTCTCACTGGCCAAATTCACATAAACATTAATCCATAAAGAAGAAGGAAACAGATGACCAAGCTGCAGGTTAGCAGGCTGTGAACTCATTACATGTTTTAGAAGAAACATTCTGTCACTGTCTGAGTCACCACAAGTGCCCTGTTCAGGGAATCCACTGCTCCCAAGGGCACATTGCTGTCCTGTGGATAACTTATTGTCCACCAGGACTCCAAGGCCCTTCTTTGTGGAGCTGCTGTTCAGTGAGTCAACTCCTAGCCTGTACTGGTGCATGAGGTTATTCCTCCCTAGGTGCCTAGGGAGGTTATTCCCTAGGTTATTCCTCCCTTCTCTACCCTCATCCATGTTGAACTTCATGAGGTTCACCTCCACTCAACTCTCCAGCCCATCCAGGTCATGCTGGATGGCAGCACAGCACTCTGGAGTGTCAGCCACCCCTTGTCAAGGTCTGGAGAACAGAGATTAANGGCATTCAAGCTGGGCTGAGTCTGTGAAAGCCACAAAGGCAATCTCTGTCTTTGTTGATTTGAACAAGAGAGAGATGATTTAGACTCTCACACCCCTCCCGGTTTTGCGTCATCAGCAAACTTGCTGAGGGTCCACTCTGTCCCTTCATCCAGGTCTTTGCTGAAGATGTCAAACAAGGCNAGAGAGAGAAGGGGGGAGAGAGGAAGAGAGAACAATAGAGAAAAAGAGAAGAGCAGGGAAGGGAAAGAGCAGGGATTATATTACCTTTAGCTGGAGAGGGGGGTGGGCAGGAGAGAGGGATGTGTGTGTGGCCGAGGGATGTTCTTCCATGGAATTTGTCAGAAGTTCTTCTTCTTGGCTGTTGTTCTGGTGGAGGTANAGCTTACCTATGAGGATGTTATGGGAGATGCTGTCAAAAGCCTCCTGGCAGGAGTGGCACAGCTACAGTTTATTATTTACTTACCCCTCCACATGGTGCTAGGGCTTCAGAGCTGCAGTTCTGGTGTTGCGCCAGCTGCTGTATGCACAGAGAACAAAGGCCTCAATATTTACAGCAAAAACAAAACCTTACTTTGGAGGCTGCAAAGCATTTAGCCTCATTCCTACTGTGCAGCACTAAATTCCCCAGGTTAATTATGGGTTGTGTAAAAAAGCATCACTTGTCATCAGTTTTGCAAACTGAATGTATTCATGAATGCTTGCTCAGGGTTTGTCAGCCTTGACATTTACACAGAGAGTTGGTAAAACAGGGCACTGATACCCCTAATCATCACCAGGAACAAAAAAAATGTCAGACAATAGAAGACTGTCTCACCCACTGACTGGAAAAACAACATCTGGTTCAGTGCCTCTGCAGGCACAGACTCTCTGCAAGGGCTTTTTGCTCTTTAAGCAGAGCTCAGCTGACAGGTTGCTGTCTAGAAGAGGCATGGTGATTTACACACTGCCTTTGAGAGATGTAAGTTTCAATTAGCACAGGAGTCAGGAAGTGAAGCAAAAGAGCTGGTAGAAATGGGAGACACCAGGAGTTCTTGGCATGCAGGCTCTGTGCAATTTGGTCTCAAAAGCATTTTCACAAAATGTAATCAAATGAGCCTTGGTTTTGTAGCTGATTAAATCTCCTCCAGACACAAGTGTCCTGCTTGGTCTAACCTAGATTTGAAGAGGTGGGTGACATTCAGGGAGAGTTAGCAGCATCTTTATCCTTCCTGTGGAGCTACTCCAGTGTTTACTGAGTGCCTGCCTTGAGAAATGGGCAATCTCTCCTCAGGAACTGACAGAGCGTTAGGTTCATGGTGGTAGAGATTCTGCTCTGATCAGCCTGCAGCACCAGAGCAGTTCCCAGGCTCTGGTGATCCCACCAGATGCTCACAAGCAGTAGCTCCTCTGTGGACCATGAGGTGTTCACCACTCCAACTTAATAAGCTAGAGATCATAGAGTTAATCTTCTGCCTGGTATTGTTGGACCACTGACTAAGGAGTAGGGAGATGATTCTCCCCCTGTACTCAAGACTGGTGAGGCCACACCTTGACTATTATGCCCAGTTTGGGGCACCACAATACAGGAGAGACATTGAGGTGCTGGAGCAAGTGCAGAGGAGTACAATGACATTGGTGAGGGGCCTGGAGAATAAATCTTATGAAGAGCAACTGAAGGAGCTGGGTCTGGTTAGTGCGAAGAGAAGACTATGGGGAGACCTCATTTACTTGCTAAAATTACCTGAAAGGACATTGTAGAGAGGTTGGTGCTGATCTCTTCTCACAGGTGATTAGTGGTACAATGAGAAGGAATGGCCTCAAGCTGTACCAGGGCAGGTTTAGACAGAACATTAAGAAAAATTTCACAGAAAAATGTGGTCAGGCATTGGCATGGGCTGCCCAGGAGGGTGGTGGAGTCACCACCCCTGGATGTGTTTAAACATCATTTAGATGTGGTGCTTGGGGATAGGGTTTAGTGGTAAACTTTGTAGAATAGGGTTAATGGTTGGAGCTGATGATCTAAGGGGTCTTTCCCAGTCTGAATGTTTCTATGATTCTAATATGCTTCATGTGAGGAAAATGGTCCATGGCTAGAGGTTAGTGCTCACAGTGGAGACAGAGGAGTGCTGTAAAACTGTATTTAAATAAAGGGAGAGTCCACTGGGCAGAATCCCTGTGGGATCTCTCAGACTGCTGGAGCACACAGCCTCCTTTAATCCTAAATTCCTGTCCCCAGGTGACCCTCTTCTTTTCCGCACTGGCCGAGGTACCTGGAATATACAGATGTCCTGGTCTGCCTACTCCATGTTCCCCCCTGCATCACACATCCCATCTTCATTAAAAAGAGGCTTTACCCCTCCCTAGCTGGAGAAGTTCACATCCAGTAGCCTGTTAGGTCTGCACACTATTCCAGAGGTTCACAAGTTCAGGCTGTGTCCAGCTACTCCTGGTCCTTGCTGCCTTTGAAGGACACTTTGTTGATTTAGGGAAGGACCTTTGTGCAGACATCAGTGGTAAAGATGCAGAGAATCTTTGTCATCTCAACTTTGATCTGGAAAGCTTTTCATTTGTAAAGACACCTCATCTTAAGCCCATCATTCACAAGGCGAAGGACAGCAGGCTTGGGAGGGCACAGAGCCTTGTTCCAATCTTAGGAGATCTGGTCCTGGAATTGAATGTTTGGGCTGTGAACTTGAACATCCAGAACTTTGGAAGGGGTACTTAGCTCTAGATGCAGTGTTCTTTTTGGATCATCCCAGATAATCACAGAATCGCACATGCTGGAAGGGACCTCCAGAGATCATTGAGTCCAACCCCTCTGCCAAGCAGGATCCCCTAGGGTAGTCCACACAGGAATGCATCCAGGTGGGTTTTAAAAGCCTCCAGAAAAAGAGACCACAACCTCTCTGGGCAGCCTGTTCCAGGGCTCCAGTGCCCTCACTGTAAAGAAGTTTCTCCTCATGTTGAGGTGAAACCTTCTGTGTTCCAGTTTGTAGCTGTTGCTCCTTGTCTTATTGCTGCTGACCACCAAAAAGAGATTGGCCCCATCCACTTGACACCCACTCCTCAGATATTTATAGACATTGATCAGATCTCCTCTCAGCCTTCTCTTTTCCAGACTAAACAGCCCCAGGGCTCTCAGTCTCTCTTCATAAGGGAGATGCTGAAGTCCCCCAGTCATCCTTGTGGCTCTCCACTGGACTCTCTCCAGCAGGTCCCTGTCTCTCTTGAACAGGGGAGCCCAAAATCTGGCACAATATTCCAGGTGTGGTCTCGCCAGGGCAGAGTAGAGAGGGAGAAGAACTTCCCAAGACCTGCTGGCCACGCTTGTCCTGATGTACCCCAGGATGCCATTGGCTGTCTTGGACACCAGAGCACATTGCTGGCCCATGCAGACCTTGCCGTCCACCGGCAATGCTTTCCAGCGTTTGGAGATGTTCAGATGTGATACTTGAACACCTTCTATTTGAATATACTAAATATATGTTTGTCTCCTTGCTGAATGAAAAAGGATTTCTTGCTTTGCTGTATTTCCCATTTTCCTTTCCAGATGGTGAGACAACTCCTCACTGCAGTTGCTCCTCATAACATTTATTCTCCAAATAAAAGGAGAGTCCACTGGGAACAAGCTCCCTGTGTGGTCTCTCAAATTGGTGGAGGGCAAGGAAGGGAGATATCAGTGATAAGAATGCAGAAAACCACTCATCTCAAGCTTCCTCTGGAAGCTTTTTCATAGTGTGTGTAAAAACATCTCTTAATCCTACAAACCTTTGGTTGGACTCTTTTCTCTGCAGAGAGGAACGCTGGAATCTTAGACATCAGGAATGCCTTCCAGACAACCCATTAACATCAGTGCCTCCTCAGTGGTTAGCCATACCATTATTTATGACACAGGGACCCTTTCCTAACGCCATGATACCAATCCTTTGATTTCTTCAGCACAGAATCATGTGTGGAGCATTTTACCCCCCTGCATATTTTTTACTACAGGATGAGCTGCATGTGTGAGCGATGTAAAGCAGATGAATGCACTTGCTGCAACCTATGAGCTGCTCTGGTGAGACATGAAATGCAGACAGAAATCCGCCTCACCTCTCTCTCCAGCTAATTTTAGTCTCTCCCTCTCGTCTCTAGCTGTGTGTCATAAAATCCCTGGCAGCCTGACAGCCCTCCGGTAACCTGTGCCACACGCCGTACGAGAAGCGCTCACCAACCATCTGCTCGCATGGCATGGGTTAACTGAGCCTGTGGGATTGTGCTTACCTAAACAAAACCACTGCAGTGAGGGGGGAAAACAATGAATGGGTGGAGATGAGCAGCCCGTGCATTCCAGCTAGTGCAGCCCAGGCAGCAGTGACAGCCTGAAGGTTGCAGCAACATCGGGATCTGCATTCCGAGTGCACAGATCTTACAGTTTGGAGTGATTTGACGCGGAGCTGCTCTTTATTTGCTGAGCCATGGCCAGCAACCAGGCCAGCCTGCAGGATGATCAGAGCAGGCACTGCAAGTTTTTATCCTATATGTTCTACCAGGCTGTGAGAGATCACAAGCCTGTGTGGATGCTGGAAGACATGAGAACTATGGAGTATTTTTACTGGGAGGAAAATGCCAGCCTAAGAACCTACTCACCTTCAGAAGCCCTTCTCTATGCAGTGGTGCATAACCACCTGCCTTATGCTCAGTACCTGCTGTCTCATTTTCCAGAGGAAGCTCTCAAGGTGCCTGGAGAACACTTCTGCTATTGCCCATCCTCTGCTCCTCACTTGGCCATGGCGGTCACGTATGACAGGAGGGATATTTTGGGTCTGATCATCAAAATTGCACATAAGCTCCCTAGCTTGAACTCCTACATCAACAGGACTGGCTGCTTTCATCTGGAAGATGGGAAAACCCCCCTGCACCTTGCCTGTGAACTGCTGAGGTCAGAGACAGTCCTCATCCTCCTAGGGAATGGAGCTTCTCCCAAGATAGAGGACAGTAAAGGGCTCACCCCACTGGACGTCATCCTGGAGCAGATGTGGGACTCCAAAGTCAATGTGGCATCAAAGAAGCTCTGCCTCGACTACCTCTTGCTTTTCATGCCCAACCCGCAGTTTAAGATGCGGAAAGCCCTGCAGGAGCATCCGGACCACTGGACAGCCTTGCTGGGGGAAGACAAATTCAACAGCCTGGCGGGGAACACACCTGCTTCTTTATATCTGCAAGCTATGCAAACTATTCTCCAGACTCTTCCCCCCTCCCACTTCCCTAATAGCATCCAGGAACTACCTATACCTCAGGCACTAAAGCCCTTACCATCCTATGGCAAAAAGCTACCAACAAAAAATGTGGTAAATAGTTTTCCTTGACTTTATATTCACTGGGGCTAGGATTTTCAGAGGCAACCTAGGGGAGCTGATCATTTTAGTGTGGTTTTAGTACTTAACCTATTAGGCTATGCTGGAAAATCCAATGTCTTGTGACAAGACTTTAAGTGTCTTTTTAAATTGATTGCAAGTACGGCACTTTTAAGGGCAAAAGCCTTCCCTGATTTCTGTTGTTTCATTGTGCATGTGAAGGGTTAACTGTGCTGCGTTTGGTTTCTTAACTGTCAGCTGGTGTCAGTGTATCTGAATTCCCAGTGTGATAACTGCATCCTGTGCAATATACCTGAGGAAAAAGGAACTTGGAGCCCAGTGGGATTTTCAAATGGTGTAACTAAGGGACTGTGTTCTGCCAGAGCTGGGAGAAATACCACCCCGTGCCAACAGGGTTCAAACATCAGGTTGCCTTTCTCACAGTGATCTAGCATCATCTAGTAATAACCCAAAAGTCCATGGCTGATGCTGCAGGGATGCAGAGGCAGTCCTGTGGGGCACCTGGTTTTACTGTGTTACTTCACAGCAGGTCAGAGAGAGCATGAATTCAGAGACAAGCAGGGAGTACATATTCTTGGCGTGGGGGATAAAGAACAGCAGTGGGCAGAACAGCATCCTGGGAAGGAGAGAGTTAAAGGCAATCCTAGCCCTGATGCCTCTACAGGTTTGTGCAGTGGAGAAGGAACCATTTTCCCTCTGTTCAATAAAGAAATGGTAACAAGCAGGGCCAGGGAAAGCTCTCTGCTTCATAAATGTCATGATTTCTCCTTGACTTGCATTTTAGGGCTGTGTCTCCATAAGAGATGTAGCTCACTAACTTAATTTCCCAGTGGGTCTCAGAGCCAGCAGCATTTGCTAGTTCTCCTAGGCTGGGCTATTATGTTCTGCTGTTAAAAGTTGTTGCTTGTCAATCAGAGTCTTTTTGCCACCGGGGTCCACACAGAGGATCTGATCCTGGGCAATACAGAAAGCTGCCACCCACCGCTCTGGCGGCGTGGGCAGGGTGTGTTTGCAGAAGGCAGGGCTGGGGCTGCCCTGCTTTCTCTGGGGAGCTCTGCACCTCCTGGCTGCCCAGGCACTCCAATTAAGTGATTCTTAAAGCAATCCCCTGGGTACAGCACATAACGCAGGCACACAGGGGCAGGGCTATACAGCAGCTAACGTCAGACAATGGAAATTCTTGGCTCCTTTCACTAAAATCAGCTCCCTTTCTTGCTGGGCTCTGGCTAGGCAAGGATGTGTGTTCACTTCTCAGCTGCTCCGTGCAGAAATGCCTGGTGTCTCCTCTGGCCCTGCCTCTGCCGAGCTGGCTGTGCTGGAGCTGCCCCTGCTTTGACCATCAGCACAGGAGCATTTGTCTTTGGTTCCCCTGTCCACAGGGTGCCTCCTGTGTGCCAGCACACTGGTCACGGCCAGGTGGACATTTCCTGCAGGACTCCTGGGTGCAGCCAACTGGAACATCCTTTGGAAGATACTGGGATGCTCCTCACAGAGATCTCTTCCCATGTGCCACGGAAGCACCTTGTTGCCATTGCCATCTGTGCTGGGTGAAGCAGCAGGCTTGCTTGTGAGGTGGAGAAAATGTCAGCTCGGCCCTAAGCAAGCAGGCTGCAAAGGGGTTAACTCTTCTCCCAGAATCCCACATCCCTGATGCTGCAATGTCCTTCCACCCCTGCCCTTGGGGACTTGTCTGTCTTTCCCCATCTGTGTCTATTCCTCCTGCTGCGATAGGCAAGGGTATGGCTGGTGGTGGATAAATTCAGGGTCAGTCTGCATCTTCTCTACTGAAAGGGTTCTCAAAGACTGGAACAGGCTGCCCAGGGAAGTGCCTGAATCACCATCCTTACAAGCCATCTAGATGTGGTGCTCAAGGATATGGTGTAGTACTGGCCCTGGTAGAGTTAGATAACGGCTGGATTTGATGATCTCGAAGGTCTTTCCCAACCACGGTGATTCTCTGAGTCTCTGAATCTTGGGCAAGGGTTTTGCAGAGCAGCTGCTTGCTCAGCAGCCTTTGCAGCAGGCGGAGGCTGTCACAGCTCGGGAAGCAAAGCAGAGCCCAAGGCAGATTTGCATTATAAGCGGTGGCTGAGCTGATTCTGCCAAGCCCTGCAGGCTGCCCAGCCCTGGCGGCCCCCAGAAACCAGGAGCTGCAAGTAGAGGACAAAGCAGGTGCTGGTTGTCCAGGGCTGGTGAAGGCAGCCGCACAGAGCAGGGCCCCTGTGGCACCCCTGGAGTTGGGAGGAGTAGGACTGGGTTTGTCCCCAGCAGAACTGCAGCATCTCCTCCGGATGCTGGTGGGCGAGAGGCGGAGGAGGCTGATGGTGGATATTATTAGAATAGTAATTAGGCCCCCAGAGCAGAGATCCCAGGGAAGTTGGGAAGTGAAATCACCAAGTGTTACTGCACTGGCTGGAAACCATGAGAGGTTTGGTGCTATAAGGAATTTCAGGAAAGACGGTATGGAAGGGAAGGTTCTTTGACTCGCAGATCAAGGGAGGCAGCTTTTCTTGGGATCAGCGAGGCGGCACTTTCCAGTGAGGCAGGTGGCTCTACACAGAGAGCCAGAGCAGCCCACAGGGAGCAAGTGGGTGTGAAATGCTGCAGGGAGCTCTTGGTGACTGTAATAGTTGTGGACCATTGCAAAGATCAGAGTGCAGGCACTTCAGGCTTTCCAGATGGGTTTGTAGCAGGCAGCAGGATGTCCCTGTGGGAAGCTACTCACTATCCACTCAGCCAGGCAGAGATAAGAGACAGATTCCTAGCAACTGCTCAAGACACTCAAATCCTTGGGTGTATCTTGCAGCCTGGAAGAAAGCTGCCAGCCCATTGCTGGACAGTATGTAAAAACTCTGCTGTGCTCAGCCCAGTGTGCAACAGGCAGCTAGACATCACTGGGAGATGATCTAGAGGTCATCTGGAGAGATCACTCCACAGGCTTCTCATTCCTTTTTTTCCTTATTTTAGCAAAAGATTGACTCCTAGCTGCTGAGCTACCCTTGGTCCCACTGAGCCAGACTTTGGGGCAATTAGCATTGTGGTGACAACAGTTTTCCATCACCTGCAGTGACAGAGTGCAGGATGAGGTGTCCTTCTGCTGGACAGGAGGAATCCTTTCCCCAAACCCAGTTTGCTTATCTTGTGGTGACCTGCCTGTTAGCTTGAAATCCAGTTTGTCTTTGTGCTCTGTACAGTGACGTTACATCAGACAGGGCCATATCTACCTCAGCCCCAGCTGCCTTGAAATTTGTCTCCATTCTTTCCAAACCAGGTCATTAGCAAAGAGTAGTCAAATTATCTTCCATGCTTCCTGCAACCTGACAGCCCATAGGCCTGAATAAGCCCTGTGCCCACATGACTGATAGGTTGGTGGCTTGGTGGCTTTGTCCATCACAAGGGGTGCCAGGTACTGCGTGGGGAGGCTTATATCTCCCTTGAGTGCACACAGAGTAAGGGTGGCTGAGATCTGTGCTGTGGAACCCGGGGAGATGAATAAAAGCAGGAGAGAAAGGAGGGAGGCTGACATCAGTGCTAATCTTTAGGTTACAGACTGGCTCTGCAGGGGGCACCTGAACTGCCGTTCTGAAAAGTAGCACTGGGAGGCCTTGAGCTGTCTGTGCATGGCATGACAGTCACTCCAAGAGGCTTGGAATGTGCGAGTAATGGTGTGTGTGTCTGTGTG
>VWYK01113569.1:0-13966 GCA_013399775.1 Semnornis frantzii | reverse complement strand
TGATTCTGTGAAACAGAATCCTGTTTATCATCTTCCCCTCTTCCCCCTCAATAATCACAGATGTGGTGCCCTGTAGAAGAACTGGTTTAAAAGTGAAAATGTGATGTGACATTGTTACTTCCCATCATTGCATATTCAGCATGCCTATAAACATGCAGCTTTCAAGTTCCCAGCTTCAGCTGTAGTGAAGAAAGAGTTTCACTGGGCATGTTCCTGGATGTTCTTGCTTTTAACTCCTTGCCTAGAGTTAATGAAGCTTATCCAGAAATATTGCCTCACTACAAAGCATACTTCTGATTAAAAATTTAAGACTATTCTGGTCCTAATCCAAGACTATCAAACAGTAAAGCAGCAGCTCAAACTATTTGGATGAACGAGATTTTTAAATATTGAAACTGATGTGGTAGGGAGTAGGGTAGGTCAAACAAAGCTATTTCATGGGCCATCCTCTCTTAGAGGGAAAACATACCTTGCAAGGCAAGACGAGAAATGGAACATGAATAAAATGGCAACATGGTCCGGAAGTCTGAGTGACCTACAGCTGGTCATAATGTGCTAAAAAATGTGCCTCGCGCTCCCCGCTAGTTTAGTGAGAGAAAAGGCTGATTATTTATCATTGCCTCAAAAATACAGAGGGCTGAGATAACACATATTGTTGCTGGTTTACGAAAGACTAAGTGAAGAGAACACTTAAAGTGAACCATTGAAATTCAGGGAAGACTAGATACATGTGTATAGTTAAATATATAGAGATATATAGAGATATATAGATATAGATATGTATATGTATACAAATAACTTTTTTTAAATTCCTTTTATGAGTGTTTTTTTTTTAATAATTTGCATGACGTCCACCTAAATATCCATTTGTCTAAAAGAAAGTGTAAGTTGTCATGGAGTAGTTTGCTCCAGCATAAGAGGCTTAATAGCACAAGGAACTGAGAGTAAAAAGAACCAGAAAAGAATCAGAACTGCAGTTCATGATCACATCATTCTAACCTCATCTTCAAGAAGAATTCCTGAATGAAGATTGGACAGAGTATGAAGTATAAAGACTACACATCATCTTCAACAGTTTCTGTCCAAAGGCTCAGAATAATGTTGTTCATTAGAAATGATAAATGACTTGATGACCTTCTATTACTAGCAGCAACTTAGTTTCATCTTCTGGATAATAAATTTTGTCATATCACAATCGCTTTCACATCTACTGACTTGGAAACCTGCAGCTCCCACAGTGCCCAGGCCATATCAGGATTTTAGCATGTGTCTTGGGGCTGTCAGAATGTAAAAAAGAGGTGGTGGAGGGATTTTAGCATGTGTCTTGGGGATGTTGGAATGTAAAACTGCTAAAGAGGGGGAGAAAAAAATGCATGGCTTTGATTCCCATCCCTTATCATGGAATTAGATAGATTTGAGAGAAATGGAGATTTGCAATACAATTTATTTATTTGTATTATGGGAGCTGAATCTGCAGATACTATAAATACCATGAAACCAAACATCTTTAATTAGTAAATTCTAGGAGTAGTGTAATTACAAGAAAACCAAGAAACACATAAGTCCGAAGGAGGAGAGAAAGCCCTTTTAAGTGCTTCAATTGATCTTAAAATCAAAAACATTCCTAGAACATTTCAGCAGGTTCTGTTATATTTCAAAGTTCAGTTTAGAATCAAAGCTAAAAAAAATTCACTTGGATTCATGCAGCGCACAGGCTGAAAGAGAACCAGCCCAGAAACAAACATGGAAAATCAATATCCAGATATTTTTAATGGCATACGGATAATGCACACAAAATCCAAGCCTATTCTCAGAATCTCATAATTAAAGCATCCAAAATTTCTCTTAGATTGATGAAGCAAAAGCTCAAAGGGATGTGTGACTGTCTAAAGCCTGAGGAAACAATTAAACCAGATGGGACAATCAACTGAAGGGGCGTACCCATGAAAAATAAAGTATTGGTTCAGCCAAAGAACACAAAAGGCACATAATCTTTCAGAAAGACAACAGTCTTATTTTTAAAATATCATGTGATGAAAAATTGATCGTACCACTACATGAACTGTTTCAAAGACAAATTGGCCTCACTAAGAACACGCCGAATGTTAGTTCTGCACCTGAATTTGCCTAGTTTCAGCTGCCAACTGTTTGATCTTGGTCAGTCTTTCTTTGCTAGACTGTGGGTTAAATTATGTGGGTACACTAGTAAAAACTAGTGTATGTAGCATAAAATATAGAAAATCCGATTTGATATTTTTATAAGCAGAGGATTGAAGTAGCAGCAGAATAATATGTTTTTTTCAAAACTTTACTGTTTAACTTTCAATAATCCTTTCTTAAAATTATTTTCAACCTCCAATTTTCAAAGGCGTCTAAGACATCTAAAAAGTTTTATTGTAAGTAAATGGGTTTGGTACACAAATATTCACTGCCATCCTTTTACATTCTTCTAAATTGGTATTTATTGTATTTTTATTTTGGAAGTCATAGTGGTTTCTATTTTTACCTTGGCTTAAATTTTCTCAATTTTGAAATGAGGCTTTTGAGATCAATCAGTTCTGAAACCATCTGTGAACACATCTCCATGTTTACTTGCATTGCTGAAACCAGATTCCCCTGTTTAAAAATTCCATTTTTCTGTGACACTTGTTCAAATGTATTATATGTAATTTTTAATTTTTTTTTTTTTTTAGTTGGACTTTGTTTTCCTGGCAAGTATTTATGTGAGAATTCTGAAGATAGTGTGCCAGCAGCAAATATAAATCCACAATCAATAGTACCTAATATTTCCCATGTTGACTTCACTTTTCTTGGCGTCTTGCACGACAATCCAGTGCACTGGCAAACAAATATTGAATGATTTAACTTCAAACATCCTCCAAATTTTGTTTCTTCTCAGTGGAAATCCCCTGCAAGCTATGTCTAACTTCTGAGACATTACAAACATGATCAGAAGGTTTTGTAGATGTTTAACATCTTTCATATTACCACATATGTTAACAGACCTCTGATGCTGAGGCCTGTCAGATGAGGACAGACTGCAGTTACTTGGAAGGCCTTGTACCGCATCTTGGTGTAGCAAAGTTCAGAAAGAGTTTGTTTTCATTTAGTTCTTTAAATTTCCTGAAGAAAGCACAAGAAGATATTCCCTTCAGAAGTTTGTTTGCAAAAGTCCTACTAAAGCAGGTAACAAATAAGGGGTTTTACATAAAACTTAAGTAAAAGATTCAGGCTTGCAGGGTTCAGCACAGTGTGTGACGGGCACCTGACGCATCAGACACGATGCAGGGCAGCTGCACAGTGAGTCACTGGACCTCAGGCTTCCCTGGCTTCTTTGATAAGAAGGCTGCCACACCCTCTCTACTGAAGGGCAGCTTCTTTGCCTTCTGGGGGCACCTAGTACTGTAACATAACTGCCTGCCTGGGATCCACTTGTTCTAAGCTTTTATACGCTAAGCATCTGCAAAAACTCCCTCTCAACAATTTTTATTACATTATTAAAACCCAGCCATAGTGGGACCAGAGCACATGTCCCTCTTTCACAACACAGTAATAATAAGTGCTGTGAACCACCAGGAGAGTTAGTTGTGTTTCAGTGTGCTACTGCTCCTGGAGATGCTTCTGCATTTTAATCAAAACCTCCTTATACTAAAAAGCACTCCAGCCTCCATGTGAAACACAGGGCAGATATGTTGATATATGCATATACAGGCATAATTATCACTATCGTGACCTTCAAGTAAAAAGAAGGGGAAAGAAGACAGCAGCAGGTTTACTGCTATTTCTTTTCAAATTGAATTTCTAAGACCTTGTCTAACCTATAGGATCCAGGAACATTTCCCAGCCTCCAAGTCTTAATGCATACCTGGCATGCCCCAACCTAGCCTCAGAAGCATAGGCCAGATCCTCCCTCCTATGCCGCCAGGGAAGTGTAGCAGCTCTCTTCTGCCTTCATGGAGAGAAACCCAAGCATTCAGGATAATAGGAGTTTAAGGGTGGCATCCCATTTTGGAGACATGGTGCCAGGCTATGCCAGAGGACCTACCTCACACTGTGAGTGAAAACTTATGATCTTTAGACACGAGAAAGTCATATAATCTACTCCTGATGGGTCTTGGCAGAAGCAATCCTTGAGCTGTTCAGAATGGGCTAGTTTTTGACACACCCAGAAACAGAACTGGAAGCAGCCAAAGCAAGCCACATGAGCAGATACTTAGTGAGTTGAAGGTTGGAAAGTCAGACTGTAGTTTCATAGTGCTCTTGGCAGTGAAGCTCTCTCTTGAATTTTATCCCTAGTTTCTGAAATTACTTTAATTTACATTCTGTGCAATAAGTGCCCCAACATTGAGGAGGGACATTGATTCTTTACCCTTGAACACCAGCACATGGTGTATCCTAGAGCAGATGCTCCTCCAAGTCCATGAGTTGGAATCTTACATTACTGGATGGTATTTAAGCACTGTGAATCCCTCTATTGCCATGCTAGCTAGGTGAGGAGTTCATCTAGCTCTCTATTGGTCTCTAAATTACAGCCCTGACTGTATCCTTAATGGGTAAATGCAACAAAAATAGCACCCGAGTTTACTCTCCTATCTTCCACTGTCCAGTATAGAGGGTTATTGAGCTGTAGGTTGCTACTGATCCAGCTAATATTCATTATTTCTACTTTAGGTCTTGCAAGTGACTCAAGTTCCATGACCAATCCTGTACTTCATTTCTTGTTTATTATTTTGTGTCTTTCTCCTGGAAAAAATGCAGAACAATCACTGCTAATGTAAAATTAGCTGCCTTGGCATCAAGTACCTCTGACTAATCAAATTTCAGACTTTGGATTCTGATAAATACCTCGGTGAAAGTAACAGGAGTCTTTTCAGAGTAGTTTTGCATAAGATCTAAAGGCATGGACATAACTGCACTCCTAGAACCCCACAGGCACATAATCCTATTCAGCCCTTTACGAAAGAATGATAGGCAAAAAGCTTGACAAAACCTACTTATTTCGCAATACTGAACTGCTTCCAGTACATTCCCAGTTGTCAGACTCTTTCTGCACTCCCAATGCAGGAGCCAAACTCTTCAGCTTCTCTTTGACAATGTCGGCAGTGCACAGTGTGCGATGCGATTACAAAAATCTGTGGTAACTTAACAGGATGTGAAAATAGGACAGAAAACAATATGAAATATTAACCCATAATTCATGAAAAATCTAGTACTGTGATAAATGATGCCTAATCATGGATGCATGAAAGTCACTGCTGAAATATAATTCCTGGGGCAGGTAAAGGAAAAACAAGGTGGCTAAAGAAAGATCAGCATTGCAAGGCCATTTAACTTAATTAATAGACTCATGTTATCACAGTTGGAAAAAGTAAACAGCAGTTGTTTCTAAATAACTCATTTTGATGTTGCCTGTTCCAATACTTACCATCGTCCTAAAATTCTTAGCCTCTTAAGGCACAGTATTACATCAATTTCTCAGTTGTCATTTTCCTCTCCCCCTAAAGAAGGCTTAAAAAATATAAACTTGAAGCAACTTCACTCAAAACCTTCACAATCTAGGAGACGCACAAACCCACTGGGGTTATTTTTTTATGCCATGACTTTCAGAAAATCTCCTGAGTGGTTTTGATTTCTGGATTTAATTAAAGATGACAGAAATACTGGAACTTGAGCCATGTCAGTTAGTGAACTTATGAGTCAAATTAACGAACAGTAAGTTATTCACAACAGATATAGCTCTACAGAAACAGAATGTGCTGTTTATCAAGATTCAGGAAGGCAGAAAGCAAGTGCTGTAGTGATGTTTCTGGGTCCTGCTAAGTACAAGTAAGAAACAAGATGGTCTTCCAGTGGAGGTTTACTGTAAAGCTTTAGACGGCTCTAGACAGCTTTTCCACTATCTCTTAGAGAGGTGGTCATTAAACTGCTGCTATTCTACAACCTTCTCAGGCCTGAGTCAAATTAAGCTGAGATATGGGAGAATCAGGCTGCGGAACCTGAGCCTTTCAACTTAAAATTCCAGCTGCTCTAAACCTACCCTGTATCCTTCTCTGGATTGTCTTCTTTTCATGTGCTGCTTATTAAATGTTTTTAATATACCTATTAGATTTATTTTTAAAAATCTCAGAGAAGGAAACTTGGTAGCAATTCTTTCCTACATAGCATTTCAGTTTTAATCTATGCTTTAATGTCTGTTACCATTTTAGGAATAGCCAGGTCTGTATGTGAATTTGCATATGTCAACATGAGCACCACAACCTAGAGGGGAAACAATTCAGATAGTCATTTTATCTCAATTACAATGATATTATAATCCCACCACCATAGTTATGAGGGATATGTAGCACCACAAGTTTGCAAGCATACTGCATGTTGAGCTTTCAGAAAAATAATGTATTTGTAAATACTGTTGAAGGGAGTGACATGCAAAAGTGTATGTCCTGTCCCCATCAATCCTGCATGGATGAAAAGCATCTCATTCTTAGCCATGAATTTACTTGAAAAGCTGCATGGGAAAAGTGCTCAAAAAGCTGTATGTACTGCAAAAGGATACTCTGGCACAAAGCTAAGGGTTCTAGATGGCTCTCAATGGGATATCGGCACTAATCCCAGCCTCCTATCTCTGTTCAAACAGCAAATCAGTTAGCACACACGTCTCACTCAGGATGTTTATGGCCTACTCCACAGGCATGCACAGGCAAAGAGGTCATATTCTGAACCTGTAAATTACTCACACGTTTTACATTTTAAATAAACCTGTAGATTTATTGTACAGTAGTACAGCATGTACCTTTTTAACCAAAAGCTCAGCATCACACAACGCTTTAATCTTCCATTTAAACATATACAGTCCTACAACACAGCTCAGTTCAGCCAGGAAAGCTGCATAATGAATTAATTTATTAAGAGTCTTGGCTACACTGTTCTTAAGGATGTTTACCTACAGCAAGAGCAGTGGCAGTGGTTCTGGTGTTGTAACAATCACTTTAAACTGTTCTCAACACAGTAAGAGCAAGCAGTTATCTCGAGCAAAACGAAGAGATCATTTAAGGAACACCACTAATCGCAAATGCATGAAACAGTAGACCAGAGGATCTCTCACACACATAATACAAGTAAAGATTAGAAATTTATTATGAGATAGTATTAGAGATGTAATCCCTGTGCTAACTATGCCACACAACCCACCACACAGGAAGACTGGATGCATGATAGGTGTCACACCATGTAGTAATACCATTTGGACTGAAATTATTAGGTTTGAAAAGAACAGAGTAGGGTGTTATGTACAAATATACACTTGCCATATTACATTAGTTTACATATCAGAAACACTCCAGTAGCCATTTGCCCATATGCCAGCAGTCTCTTGCTATTATTCATTTTCTTACTGCTTGCTTGGTTTTTCCTGGTTCAGCTGAAAACAGTATTGTTACTTCCAGACACAGAGTGTGTTCTGTGCTACATGTCTTAGCTTTACAGATTGTCATAAACATTGAAGCTGGTGTAACTGGGCATCCTTTGTGTGTGCTCTTGTGCACAGTTAGCCACAAGTTGTTATCAAGATAGGTCCAGTTCGGATTCTTTGTTTGCCACAGGAGTTCCTCATCACAATGGAGATTTGAAGCTCATCACTGTATAATGACTTACAGCAAGTGAAGTTCTCCTGGTTTGGAATTAAGTATCTACCTCCCAAATGAGCTACAGAAAGTTTATGCCTTTTTATTGCTGTTTAATTTGTCAATGTGTATCAAACATCAAACCTTAAATCTTAAAAGATCAAGGGACAATGGGCACTCATTGGAACACAGCAAGTTCCATCTGAACATTATAAAAAGTTTTTTCGCTTTGAGGGTGATGAAGCACTGGAACAGGCTGTCCAGAGGGGTTGCAGAGTCTCCTCTGGAGACATTTGAAACCTCCCTGGATGCATTCCTACGCAACCTGCTCTATGTGAAACTGTTTTAGCAGATGATTTTCAGCGGTCCCTTTCAAATCCTACCAATCTGTGATTCTGTAAAGTTCTATTTTTATTAAAGAAAATCAAATTATCAGAAAATGGTAATTTCAGTATTTTTAAATAACCAAAGGAAGTAAACTTGGATCCTACATCTGAACCTGTGGGAACATGTGCATTGTTGGTTGGTCTGAGTGATACTGAACTCCTAAAGCACCAATTAAAATAATCATTTCATCAAAACACACATAGAAGAAAACCTGTATCAAACATCTGATTCTGAAGTATAATAGACCAGCAATAGTGTGTAAGTTTTCAAGCAGATGTGATGCTTAGCTGCTATCAACTGGCACTGATTTCAGAAGAATTGTGCCAAACTTTCACCCACTATGGGTCATGTGTATTCTCTGACTGCAAATTTCCCTCAAATTTGGCAAAATACTAAAGTTAATTCAGTCATGCTAAACAAATAAACAAACAAAAGGGAAGAAATTTATTTTAAAAACAAAGATGCTTTTTTCTGTAATCTTCAAGTATTTCTGCAAAATTCCACCATACTGAAAAATTTCATTTATGTGTCTTGCTTCTAGTTATAGAGAAAACTAACCAACAAAAGAAATGCAAAGTTGGAAACTGAACAATTTTTGGCTTATGAGACTAAATGCATGTCCTCAGTAGACTTTCAGTTCATTGTCTAAATGCTCTAATGTTTTGGAATCTTTCAGTGAACACAAGAACTTTTGACTAATTATCTAGACACTGCTGACACATGTAAAGATTGTTCCAAATGTAGTTATCTAACTAAAACAGACATAACCTGAAATTATATTGATTTTCTTGCTGTAAAACAGACACAAGGAGCATATTAGCAAGATGCACAAGCTCTCTTTCTTTGCCCATTCAAAAAACTTAATTTGAAAAAATGAGAAAATATTAAAACCTGATCTTGAAATGTCATTATCAGTGTAAGAAATAAGGCTCTACTATTTCCTGAAATCATTCTGTATCATCTTTAATAAAAGAGCTCACACAGAATCCTGCTGCTTACTAAAGTGAAGTCAACTTACGTTTCAAATAGCTCCAACACCAGAGACATACAAAGTGTTATACTGAATTTTAATCTTTATAAAACATTATTACACCACACACTGTTATGTAAGTCTTTTCAAGAAGATCCATCATAGAACTCAGTGAAGAGCACTGTCTACTACTACGCACTCTCAAATATTTCTGGCAGTATTGGAAATTGACTACAGCATATTTCTTTTTTAAAATCAAGTGTTAGCCTACATTTTCTGAACTGGCAAATGATACACAATGATTGTATTTTCATATAGGCTGCAGAGATAATCACTCATTTTTCTCTGATTTGTATATAAGAGTAAATCCTCTATAATAATATGAAAGAAAGTGAATAACTTCTCTATCTAGCTGGGAGGCTAGTAGTTAGTTATTGTATTAATCAAAAGATTACTGAAAAATTCAAAGTTAATTGTTGTGAAGTGCACAAAATCTAGGATATAGGAACTGTCCACAGTACATTATACTAAGTCAACATATAGATTAAAAGCTATAAAGCCAAAATTTTAATTTAAAAGTTTAATGTTTCCGACATCATCTTCCACCATTCCATCAACTCTTCCTTCTCCTCTTCTTTTCTTTCAGACAACGACTCCAGCTTAAAATCAACCTGAGTCAAAAAAAAACCAATACAAAACATCAGTAAGACGCAGAGAAAGATAGAAGTTTAGGTATCTAAGAGTCATTTCTTGAAAGGAATTGTTTAAGACAGACACAGGGCTTAGGAAAGTACATTCTCTTTTAGGCTAGATTTATTCCAAAGTTCCTCAAGGCTGATTTAAATTTGTACAGTACTAGCAGATCAGTAAAATAAACTTAGCAAAAATTGCACACAGCAATGCAAACCCCCAGCCTATGAAAACACATATTCCATTTTGTGCCATCTGACCCATGGCTCATAAGTGTAAATATGATGTGTTAATGTAGCATATGAAACACACTAAAGGAATAAGCATTTATTTTAATTACTAAAAGCGGAATGCACACCCGTACAGAGGATTAATTTAAAATGTTTCTAAACTCTTAGATATAGCCTAGGTCTTATCTACACAAAGCAGCACTCCATTACTAGATTTTTGCACAGGGCTGAACACTAATTTTAACTTATGCAGGCAGTCACTTGAGAATTTTTATTAAACATATCAAGTCTCAGTGAAAACCTCAGTATCTTTTTATGTCATGCTATTTAAAGATGTTCTGTTTGGCTATTCACACATCAGTCAATGCAAAAATCAATACACTCCAGCAGTGTGCCCATGTGGCCAAGAAGGCCAATGGCATCCTGGCCTTTATCAGGGAACGGTGTGGTCAGCAGGACCAGGGAAGTCATTCTGCCCTTGTACTCAACACTGGTTAGGCCACACCTTGAGTACTGTGTCCAGTTCTGGGCCCCTCAATTTAAAGAAGATGTTCAGGTCCTTGAATGTGTCCAGAGAAGGGTAACAAGGCTGGTGAGGGGGCTGAAGCACAAGCCCTACAAGGAGCACCTGAGGGAGCTGAGGTTTTTCAGCCTGGAGAAGAGGAGCCTCGTTGCTCTCTACAACTACTTGAAAGGAGGTTGTAGCCAGGTGGGGGTTGGTCTCTTCTCCCAGGCACTCAGTGACAGGAGAACAAAGTCTCGAACTGCACCAGGGCAGGTTTAGGCTGGACATTAAGAAGAAATTCTTCATGGAAAGAGTGATTGCCCATTGGAATGACCTGCCTGGGGGGGTGGGGGACTCACCATCCCTGGAGGTATTTAAAAGGAGGCTGGGTGAGGCACTTAGTGCCATGGTTTAATCAGAAGGGTTAGGTGATGGGATTAACCTAGAGGCCTTTTCCAACCAGATTTAAATAAATAAATTAGATAGATAGATAGATAGATAGATAGATAGATAGATAGATAGATAGATAGATAGATAGATAGATAGATATCTCAGTATTGCCCTTCTTTGTGTCTTTTCATTTTAAATAAGTGCAGCAGGAGACTGAGTTTGCAAAAAGGTTATTCGCAGTGACTTGTGCAGAAAGTACTAGAATAAGAGATTTTCAGACTCTTTTCTAAATTAGATACTCTGAAGCTTTCTGAAAAATCACCTCCTGCTTAAATGTATATGACAAAGGAAAGGAAAAAAAGGATTTTTTTAGTATATGTAATAGACAATAAACCACAACAGTGCTTACCACAACTGCAGGGCTAAAGGGCACAGCTACTTTTTTAGTTATTGCTAGATATCCTGGTGCTGAGGCTGTAAGTTTGTAATTTCCAGGCACAAGCAATCTCCAGTAATCACCATCCTTGGCTACAGAGAAAAAGAAAAAAATCCAAATAAATATGTATCAAACTAATTACGTAGCTAAGGGGAAAGGACCATATATCTTAGAGGAGTCTTTTGTATTCCTGTCAGTCTTTTCCTTTTGTCTGTCTGAAAGGATTCTTCTGTAAGGACTGTATAAATACATCATTACAGACTTATTTTCAGGGAACCAAACCACAGATTTAAACTCTGATGTGGTACTGTAGCTTCCATGAAAGATTTTGCTTCTGAGGTTGAAGGCCCTCCAACACACTGAAGAAAAGGACAGTGAGATATTATTCTACTTTAGAAGCCATTGTACAACTCCTGTTAAGTGTCTGAGATTCAGTTTACAATACAATGAGAATTTTCCATGTCTCTCAGTATTCTGAAAATCCAAACTTAAATACACTTTATTCTCAACAAATTTAAATAAATAGAACCACCTTTCTCAATTCATCTTGCAGAGAAAGTTATAAATCATATTTTATCAGAATATTCTATGTATATCCCTCCTGAAGCACCATTATCCATGTTTCAGTATCCAGGCAATGTCTAGACCTTTTTTCTTCTGTTACCTAAACAAAAATAAAAGTCTGATCTGCTGCAGTTAAATATTCCTCTCGCACTGACTGTTACTGGAGACCATCTATTTCAGTCACAGAATAAAGATGCATCATGCCCTTCTCTTGAAATTACCATCTCCCATTTTCATAGAGATTCATATCCTCCTTGCACCAGTAGTGGGCAATGATCTAATTTGTCACAGACTAAAACTCTGAATTTTTCTATCTCCAGAAAACATTGCAAGGCTGCTCTGCTCTAAAGGTCAGTTAGCAGTATCATTTAAGACTTGGCTGTACATATACTGCCAGGTCCTTAAATGTTTTTTTTCAGCACATCTGCAGCTACACAGCACACCAAGGGAAATATTACTTAAATGTCTGCGATTCGCACAATTACCAAATGTCAGTAGTCAGTCCAGTTGTTCCCAGACTTTTCATAAAATGGAAAGGAAAAAAATACTGCTGCAGAGCTATGATAATGATCTATTCCAATTCCTGGCACTGGAACAAAGCTGAATTTTAACTCACAAACAAAGGAGCAGGGGAGGAAGGAAAGAAAAAATAAAAAGGCCAAATAATATTTCTTTTTGAATGCAATAAAATTCAGGCAATTGCTTCCCTCACTGTTTTGACAACTTACAGGCTTACATACATACAATTTTTGTACTGTAGAAACAAACTATAGTATCATACGTATCACTCTCTCAGCTTATTGCCTTTGTTTTAATCCCTGGTGTTATCTCACTGGCTTCTTTGCTGGTAATTGTCATGAATTGGTTCTGGTTGCTCTTGGTTAGTTGTGTTTAGTTCATCTTCTGGTATTGTGGGATCAAATACAAATGAAAGCCACCTGAAGGGTCTACCAGTCCTGTTTCTTTACATTCTGAATCTGTGTTATAGTGTGTATAGATATAAAATACTGAGAAAATTACCATAATGTAAACTCATGCATAGAGCAATGACACTTTATTATTGTTATTCTAGATATTATCTTGCAGAAAAGCAGAATAATATATAATTTAGAATAAAAAAGCATGCAGCAAGATGGCATTGTGGAAGGTACCTTTAAATTCATTCTTGCAACCACACAATTTCATATGACTATCAACATAATACTTTTCTCTTTTTATAATCACTCCTCTAAAACAAACAAACAAACAAAACAAACAAACAAAACCCCAAAAAACAAAACCGAAACAGTCACAGAACTGTAAAGAGCAGCAGAAATTTAAGTGAATATCTGGCAAGAATTTACATAGCAAAAGGTATGATGGCATCTTAAGTAATATTAGTGTCTGTATTACCATTCAGACTTCAAACTCAAAACATCACTGCCAACAAGACTTAAAACCCTGTTAGAGCTGTGAAAGACTGCTCACACTACAAATCAGAAGCCAAACGAGCAGAAATAACTAAGGCCAAACAGAACCAATTCACATCAGAGATCCATGAAGTCCCCACAACAAGTCTCCAGCTGCTTTGAAAGCAAACTACAAGGTTCATGAAATCCTGCAAGCAGGCAGAAGAAGGACTAGCATGTTCCAGCATGTCTTGTTTTGCTGAAGTACTCACCTGATGTAATGTCATGGCTTATGCCTTCCACAGAAATTGTAGCATTTGCTATTGGATTGCCTTGAAGATCTTTAACAAACCCTTTCACTCCCCGATGAATCTAAAAGGAAGTCAGCAACGCATGAGAAATCACTGGAAAATTCTTAAGAAAAGACGGCATTTCTGTCAGTGATGTCTATTGACATATATCTAACGATGCATGTTATGGATCCCACGGTCTACGTGCTGGCAGCTATTAAGGATAAACACTAAACATCATAAGAGAACCAACAGTGAAGAGGAAAAACAATTCAGCTGGCACNACGTGCTGGCAGCTATTAAGGATAAACACTAAACATCATAAGAGAACCAACAGTGAAGAGGAAAAACAATTCAGCTGGCACCAATTTCTTGGTGCAATGCAAGTATTTCTCAGAAATGTGCAGCAAATTGTAACATGTGAACATTAATTCAAAAATCTTTGTCACTGGGATTTAATGAATGTACTGAAAAGCTTTGAAATATAAACTCCAGAA
>VWYK01113567.1:851-13775 GCA_013399775.1 Semnornis frantzii | reverse complement strand
AAGGGACTTGGGAAGGAATTAAGCATGACANAAAGAAGTTCTTCACAGAAAGCATGACAGCCCATTGGTGTGGGCTGCCTGGGGAGGTGGTGGAGTCACCATCCCTGGAGGTGTTTAAGAGGAGGCTGGATGAGGCACTTAGTGTCATGGTTTAGTTAATTAGAAGGGTTAGGTGATAGGTTGGACTGGATGATCCTAGAGGTCTTTTCCAACCTGGTTAATTCTGTGATTCTCTGAAATGGTATCCTTGACTCCTGACTGCCTGTGAGGCTCATTGCTTTCATGGGTTCAGGTGTAAAGTATCAGGTGCACTGCTGCTGTGCCTTTCTCTGGGGTTTCCTTGTAGCAGATGGTAATTACTTAATGTCTGTACCTTGGGCATTCATCATCCATATATGTATTGAGCCCCAAAGCACAGGACAGAGCTCCAGTGACATCAGGAGATCTTTCAGAATATGGATGGAAGTAAGATCTGCAAGATTTGGGTTCAGTTCAGCACAATTCACTCTAGTGCATGAGAGGAAAATACTGAATGTTCCATTCAGTATTGTTGCTCAGAAAAAAGGAAACATCCAAAAGGCCAGGTCCCATTGCCAATATGAAAATGAATGTGTGAAATATGTGGGTTCCACAGCCACAATTTTATATTCATAGTTGTAGGGTGAAGACAGCAGGAGGAAGTGGCAAAAAAAAAAAAAAAGTCATTTTTTGTCCTATGGAAATTATACCTTACAGAATAAAAGAGGAACAAAAACCCTAAAGAGTGTGTAAATAATCTATAACTAAATTCTGTGTATAGCATGATTGCAGATCTAGGTACATTTTGTACTGAAGTCATGAAGGCAACTTCTGAGGAACGAGCTCAGTAGGTGATGTAAGCAAAAGATTTCTAGGTGTTGTATTTCGAAGGAAGGTATAAGAAGGAAGTGGCAAGGAGTATATTTAAGTCTGTGGTACGCAGAAGAGGGGAAAGGGCAATTAATAGAAACCTTCCAAGAAGATCTTTTCCAACCTGGTGAGTCTAAATTCACTAAATGTTGTATGACCAAGTCCATTATGAACAAGTTGAAAGAACAGTGAATTGACATAGATGTAGACATAAACTGAAAGAAGATTGAAAGTCTTTTTGTGGACCTTCACTACTGCTGTCAGTAGTTGTTTGCTGTTTATGCACCACCATCCTAAATGTGCAAAAGACACATAGGCCAGGTAGGTACCCCAGACTGCAGGGACTGGTGTCAGCACTGAGAGGAATAAATTGGATGATGGAAAAGGAGCTCAGCAGAAATGGTTCTTGAAAGAAGAAACTGCAAATTGAACAGTCTATGCAGAAGGAAACACAGCAAAGTAAGTTATAGTGAGATAGTGCTAGCCAGTTGCTCGCCCAATTGTGCTTCAGATTAATTATTTCTTAATATTATTGCTGTTTACCGATGGCCTTGTTACATGATGAACTGCCTACATTACCACATACTTATCTGTGGCACTACACAATGTTTGCAGTTCTAAGGGATTCTTTGTCCCGCTATGGTATTCAGTGAAACTCTTTTATAGAATAAACATTCTCTTGTCAAATCTGTATCACTAGGGTATTTTTCAGACTAGATGTACTAATATTTCTTGGAATTTTCCACCATATGGTCTGGCAGATTTCTTTCTATTATCAGTTGGCTGCAATTCCTAATCAGAAGGAGAAATCACAGCACTGCAGGTTATGAAATGATGGAAAATTCCATTATTTCAGAAGTGTGGTAACCAACGTGAAAGCGAATGCTTTTCCCCTTTCATGTTTGGGTCATGAAACAATAACTCTGCAGAGTTCAGTTTTGGTCAGTTGCATGCTATGTGACTTCTTTGCAAAACATCGGTCTCCCATCTCATTTTGTCTCCTACTTTATTATTCATTCTTTAAGGTAAAATTCTGGCCTTGCAGTAGCCAATGTGATTTAAAAGAATAAAGGTTTTCAGACCTATTTTTCTTTTCTGGATAGCTTAGAACCATACCATAATTACTTGACTACAGCATACGGTTCAAAATGAACAATTTATCATGTATTTCATTCATCCCTGCACTATTGTAGGCATCGAAAATAGGAACCAAATTAAGTCCCAAGCTGCATTAGCAACACTGTATTGGAAACTTTGTTCCACTGCAGTTACTTTTAATCCAGTAAAAAAAAATGGTTCTGTCTCACAGAATACAATGAGCCGTATTGTATTCAGTGTCTGAGAGGTTAAGGCTTTCCACAGGTAAGGTAATAAAACTGTCATGAAACACAACTGGCATCCAGTGAATGCTGTTAACTACAATTATGTAAATGCCACTGAAATTTCTAAATAAGGTCACATATTTACCATTATCACCAGAGTAAAAGTTGGTTAGCAAATGCAGGTGGCATTTGCAGTGCAAACTGACTGAGTCTCAGTTCTCAAACCAGAGGCTGAAATGAACTCCAGTCTTGAATCTCCACCAAGAATGCTTTCTGCTTCAGAGCTTGGAACAATAATAAGAGTTTTCTGTTACACGATGAGAAACATTTTGCAGTGAATCAAGTCTTTCAGAGATAAGAATTAGAAATCCAGTCTACAGAGGTGTAGCACGTGAGACTGGGCTGTCTGTTTCTACTCATGTATGTCTGTAGTATGTGACAGTCATGGCCTTTTGTAGCCAGTCCTGCTATTACAGGAAGCCTGAGAGAGGACCTGAATATCGCAAAAAGGACCTGTCTTATTTTCTGTAGATATTAATTGTTCTGCTTGTTTCATTACCTTTGTGTAGTCTGCTCCTTAGGGGTAGAAAGGTGACTGACTTCTGGGTGTTGCCAGACTCCAGGAAAGTCTGACAATTGTGCAGGGACAATCTTTGGCAGCTGAAAAGCAGTACATGGTAATTGTTCAAAGTTTCTGCTCTGCTCAGCAGAGGCTGACAGTGTTGAGAACACAGAATCTTTGTAGGAAGTTCCTGAGAAACCAGAAACACTTGCCAAGGAGCAGATGAGAGACGAATGATCTGTAGGAAGGCAGGCTTTAATAAACCAGCCTACAGACAAGACAAAGGTATCATAAGTAGTTGGACCCTACCAAGTGCTGAGACAAGTACTATGCTTAGTCCAGGCAATATATTTTCTTCTTTCCCATTTCTATATTTCCAGTGGTGGATGAAGTGTGAGTAAATAGTTGTTTATTTTTAATAAACTGCTTGTTAGCACTCTGTGTATCTTCTCATGCTGACTTGAGATAAAACAAGTAGGAGTTTGGTAACCACAAGCAGAGTCTAAGAGGATAGCAAACAGGTGCATTTTGTCCAGAAGGAACTGGTCTGCATGACCTTCAAGACTGTTGTTAAGGTCATTGGGAGCATGGTCAGAGGCACACTGTTTACTAGACTCAACCTGGGCAGGACCAGAGGATAACTGTTTGAGTCACTGGATTAACCCTAACAGCTAAATTAAGGAGTCCAAATGCTTTCTTTTTCTGAAGGCAAGTAGCACTGTGTAGTTATCTCCAGATGGATAAACATTGTTGAATCCCAAAACAGGATGATCTTTTCCATACAGTCTACTGGAAACAGCCCCTGGGCTGTGATATTACTCAAATACGTTCAGTCATTACCTGAGAGCATTGGCACAGGCCAGGCAGTGTGCTAGCAAACAGCACATAGTCGTGGGCAAAGCTGTGCTGTGGTCTCATTTTATTTATCAAATAGGCTTAACAACAGAATCAAGTTCTGCTGTCATCCCATTCCTCAAGAGAGTAAGATTGATTTAAATCCATTAGATCAGTCACTGCTACCCTGTATATTCAGAATACTTCGAGTCTTACTCCTCTGAGACCTGAAAGTCTCATTATAAGGCCGAAAGAGAACTCTGAGCTGTGGAAGTTACCGGCAAACAAAATCCTTTAGTGCTTCTATTGCCGACTCAATACATATCCAACAGGAGAGGACTAGAAAGCGTTTACTATAAGAGAGGATGCCTGTCTCAGATGTGATAAACAGGAAAACACAATTCAAGCTGCCGATAGACATCACTACTTAAATCAGTAAGAACCACCATCAAAAGCATCCCTTGCGAACTGATGCATTTATGATGGAGTATCTGTTCTGAAAAAGCGGGCAGGAACACCAGATATCCAAGTGATGCAGAATAGATTTGTTGCTACACAGAAAAGCAAAAATGATCTGGGATTGTCTGTATGTGAGAGCAGAGATAAGAAAGAGGATGACAGTAGTGTTTTCATTGCACAGGGTAATAGAAATACCTGCACAGAGAAGCAAAAACAAAAAAAGTGACTAACCATCTGTTACTTAAACCAAATATATTTGTCACCTACAAGCTGTTTTCTCATAGCCATGAATTTCTAGAAATCTTCAATAAAAGTTTTATAAAATCAAATACTTTTAACCATTACCCACATCAGATTGAAAAAAAATTATAAAAAAAAAATCAACACACAAAGCTGAAACATTCAGAACACGGTTTTAACTTGGACTTTGTGAATGTAATTGTTTCAAAGATCCTTTGAGGCTCTGTTCTGATTTGAAAGCAAAGGCACCAACTAAAAAATCCCAGAGAAGTTTGCCATTGCTGGAAGGGGAGGTCTGTAAAGGTGAGCTGCCCTCCCACTATATGTATATAACAGAAATGAGGTGACCGTTTCTTTCAGAAGTGGTGCAGAAATTACCCTTCTCTTTAATTTTGTCTCTGATCCAAATATTTTTCAGTGGGTAATTAATCTTCATAGTCAGCCATTATTCTGCCAGATGATCTGTCATCTGCTGAACTGTCAAAAGTGTGTTGACTTCACATTGCTTTCAATCTGGCTGGTGCAGACAATAATCAAATCTGATTTATAGAAATCAGGTTTCAAAACAGCTGACAGTGTCTGAGAAAGGTGCTGATTTGGTTGGGGATTAATTGGCTGAGGCAGGAATTATAAAATTAGAACAACTTCTATTTTCCTAAAACCCCCTCCTCCAAACTATATACAGAACTAGTTAAGGTTTATTTACAGATTTTAATTCAGTTGGGAAATCTTCACAAGGATGCTTATGGGCAAGTTTAGTAATTTAGGAAAGTCAGAAAATGGAAAAGGCTAAACTGTGTTGTAACACAACTTTATCCCACTTACAAATCAGGATGAGCGGAGAACCTAAGGGAACAGCAGACTTTACTCATGGAGGTGGGGTAGGAATTCAGCGGTGATCCTTGGTGAGTTTCTCAACGACAACTCCTGAAATTGCAAGTTACATCCACTTTGTGGATCCACGTGGCAAAGCTTCTACAAGGCAAAAGATCGTGGAGCTGTGCACTGCCCCGGCGCACAGGGAAAAGCCAAATTGTTGGCATGCTGCCCAGCTCAGGGTAACAATCAGAAAGTCAGGATATGGTGTGGTCTGAGAGAAGCTAGGTCTGGGTACTGCTGGCAGCTCTTTCTCAAATGGACCTAAGGTCTTGCCGAACTTGCAGGCTTGTGGGCGAGCTGTGCAAGAGTGGGACTGCACAGAGCGGTGCAAAAGTGGGGCACCATCCAAAAGCAGGGATGGTGCAAAAACGGGAGCTGTCCAAAAGCAGGAACTCCGTGCTTTTTTTCCTCACTCTTATTTATGATTTTCCTAGACAGTGTATCCACTTGCCATATATACTAGGCACAAAGAATCCAGCCAATCACCAGCCGATTCCAGCATGGCCTTTCCCACAAGTCAGTACACATGTGGAAAGGATGCCTTTGCTGTTCCCCCTTTGCTGTTCCCGCTTCAAGCCCACAACAGGGGGCGGGGGGGAAGCAATTTTCACGACACCTTCTTCCTCCATTCAAACATCTGGAGACAGAAGGGATTGGGGAATAAGGGATTTGGAGTGCTCCACAACAGGTGCAAAAATTCTGCAAAGAGAAATTATTGTTTTGACTTCAGTACTGAATTACAGATTACCTTCTCAGACACCCTGAACAAATCACTCCAAGCAAAGACTTATTAGGATGATGATTTATAGCTTTAATTTCTAAGAGACTGGATGCACTGAGAACTTACTGATGTATCTTGGCACTGGGTTGACTCAGCATTTCAAATATTTTTCAAAGCTGCCTTCATTTATGAGCTGTAACGCCATTTTGAAACATAGTTAATGTGTATGTAAGTCTAGGGAGACAGACTTACAGATATGCCACATTTTAGCAAGCTCCTGTCACTCAGCTGAGCTACAGTAGTGACCACATACCCAAATACATTTTTTTGCTGTACTCTCAGTTTCACTGAAATTCATTGTGATGGTTTTTCAGACAGTATACATTTGTTCAGCGCAAATGGGCTCAAGCAAGCTGTTGTGCTGCTCGCTCTCCCTCCCTGAGTTTTACTGACTTTTTATCTAAAGCTGCTTATGATTGAAATAATGAGCAGAAATTTATCAGAACTTTTCTTAAAGTAGAAAGCTTGTTAGATATGGTCTGTAATTGCCAAAAGTTTTGAATAGCCAGTCTGGCAATTGTATTTCAGTCTGTCTGACTGACAGTGATAGTTTTACCAAGTTCCTCTTGCTTCAGTATAAGATTATAATCCTTGATTCCTAACAGCCACTCCCTCTGAGGCCTTGAGCAGATAGAATTGTGGCTTTTATGCCTTGGTTTGTTCAGGGTTCAAAGTTTCCAAAGATAAAACAGAAACAGATGCTTACAGCAGATAGGTGACTATCTCATGGCACAGCATTTCTTCATAGTCGACTATGTGCTGCTTGTTTAGGTTATGATGATCTCTTAGATCATAAGATTTAATACACTAAACCCTTTAGAAAGTGTTATGTGCCTAAGAGCAGGAGAACAGCTAAACCCAAGGCTGACTTATCCGCGCCAGCTCCCTGCCCATAATTTCCAGCATCTGGAGGCAGTGGAGTGTGCCTGGAGAAGTGTATTGGCAGTGTGAAGCAAGTGTTCAATAATACTCCTCAGTATTCCATCCCTGGCTCCTGGGATTCCCGCCTGGGCATCACTGCAAACAAATGCCAATGGAATGAGCTCACTGACAAACATGCTGTAGAGCCCATATAAGGAGGGCCATACAGGCCAGGCTCTTTGGTGATTTGGCTGGGACATAGAGTTCACAAGGATCTGGATATGTTTAGGTTAGGTTTCTCTGTGACCATCTGTTTATATTCCCGTGTGCTTGTGACCTTTATCTGTTCACATAGCCCTTCTGTCTTCTCCTCATCAGACTATTCTTTCTTGTTGATGTCTCCTAGAAGAGACATTAGATTGTTTCAGGGCTTTAGTGATTCCGGGGCTGCCATGCACTCTTGTTTGGATTTGTCTCAAATAGCCACCAGCTATTCTACTGCATTCCAGCACAGCTAAGGCCAGCATCCTCTATATGAGTGCTCTAGATTCTTTAACAACACAGCTGAACTTTGGGGAAGCCCCAGTGCAGGATGCATTGGAGTACATTTTGGAATGCCAAAAGGTTTATCTTCTGTTTTTTTCTCTTATGGAATGGTTTAAAGGGGGCAGGGGAGGGGAAGAGAATATGACTTGTCTAGAGACAATCCCATGGAGACAGAAGTCAGTTCAGTTATGTAAAGAGCTCCAGAGAACTTAAAAATGACAAAATACTGTGGTGGGGAATGGGGGAAAGTGTGAACCCCAGACTGAACCTATCTGCAGCAGGAAGGCTTTTAAGAGGCTTTTAGAACCAGCTGATTACTGCCTGGCCCAGCAGAACCTGCTTGATTGCACACTGGTGTTGTCAAATATGTGAATACAGTTCTTTCAGTTGCTGCTGATTGTGCCTAGTTGTAGTGAGAATTAATAAATAGCCTTTTTTTTAAATTGCAGAGACTCTGAATAGCTTTCAGTACTGGCATAAAACATGGAAACATCAAGTAATATAGAAACAGCAAAATCATTCATTCACAATTTGTAGTGCAATCGATATTGCAAAGTATTGCCAAATTTTTCAAAGCTTCTTTGATGTGCCTTTTTTTGGAGACTCTTATTCCTAGTCCTTTGCTCCTATTTTAAATGCTTTTGAAAGACATAGTTTTTACATACTGTTCTCTGGGCTGGGTTTTTTTTTTGTGGGTTTGTTTGTTTGGTTTGGTGTGGGTTTGGGTTTTGGTTGTTTTTTAAAATATTTTTTTTTAAAGTTTTGTAACTTTTTCACCTCGTGTAAACTAGGTTTTAAAAGCAAATTTCCGAATTCGGCACAAACTTGGATCGAATTTATGTTCTCAGTATGCCACAGGGAGGCCGGCTGCGTCGAGCGGGCCTCGGTGTGTCCCGGTGCGTCCCTCAGGATGCGAGGGGTGGGAGGCGGGGATCCGCGGGGAGGCCGGAGTCCGCATGCCTGCGGCTCTTCCCTTTCTGGGTGCCCTCGGCGCGGCACCGAGGGCCGGGAGCGCAGGCTGAGGAAGCGGGGAAGCCGTTCGCGGCCGGGCGCTGACGCGGCGCTTTCCTGTATTGCAGATTTTCGAGTGGTGGTACTTCCGCAAGTACGGCACCTCCTTCATCGAGCAGGTCTCGGTGAGCCACCTGCGCCCCCTGCTGGGAGGGGTGGACAACAGCGCGCCCAGCACCGCCAGCACCGCCAACGGGGACGCGGACTCCAGCCGCCAGAGCGTCTCAGGTGAGGGGCAGCAGGCGGCAGACGGAGCGCACCACTTACCCCTCCACTCATCTCTCTCGGCTTTCTAGGCTAAAAACTTTGCTTCCTAAGGTTCCTGCGCCCTAGGTCTCTAACTGCTGGGGAAAATGTCCTTTATAAACCCGAGGAGGAACATGAGCTGTTGCTGCTGGCTGCCAGTCAGGCAGTTGGTGAGCTGTGGAACCGGGTGCAGCACAAAGGTGCTGGGTAGTAGCTGTGCCTCTTCTGCTTGCCACAGCCACTGTGGGCATTCAGCCCTCCTGCTCTGATAGGTCCTGCATTTGCCTCACTCAAGGGTGCCACGCTCGATTTGTGCTCAGGCTTGTGAAAGCTAGATATGCCTTGCGCACCCCACCCCAGGCCTGTGGCACAACTGTGATTCCATACTGAGCCATGAGACCAGATGAGGCTTTCTATAAACTTGTTTTGTTGTCAAATAAAAGGCAGAGCTACTTCATTAATTGCTCTGCCTAATTACATCATTCCGAATTCATGCAGTGCTCATTGCTCAGGCTACACTGCTAATTCATCCATTTTCCCCTTGTTCTGAAAACCGTGCTAAATTGCACATGCTTTTTTTGCAATATCATTTATAAAGACAGGCAGTATTTTCATTTTTTGGAATAAAACAATGCCAAAAGAAAATTAAGGAATCAGAAAGATGTTGAGGTTGCGCATCTGCTTTTTATAATTTTATCTTTTAGACAATGTCAGTAGTATGTAAAAGATGTTTGAATTCTATTTACTGAATTAAAGAACAGTGGCTTTTAATAGCTTTAAGGGCTTGCTCTATTCCTAACTCTGCTGTTAATTTGATTCGTGACTCTGACTGAGTTGTAACACAGTCAGGTTTTAAAGAAAGACCTCCAGTTTAAAAAAAAATGATTTCATGCATTTGGGGTTTGATTTTGGTGAGCTTCCAGGCATTCAGAGCCACTGTGGGTTTCAGTGCAAAAAGTGGGTGCCGCAAATAAGGTTGATGGTGTCTGACTCTAAGCTATTCAAGGTTTTAAGGTTGACCTTGAATCTCTGGGACATCTTTTCTCTAACATGGGATCATTCTGAATGAACACCTCATTGAGGAGGTGTTTTGAGATCCTTACATGAGAAGGATAAATGTATGAGTTGTAATTGTTATGTTTTTATATGTTATTACAATGAATGCAAATTTACTTACTCTAGTGAAAAAGACAACATTAGAAGAAATCAGCTTTTACATAATGAAGGGGAGGATTTCAGTTTTGAAAAGAGGCAGCTTGAGTCCTGTTAGAACTCCACCACAGGAGAACTATCTCTGCAGGTCACTTCATTTACATCACAGAATTTGGGATTCTGCTGGGTACCTGCGTCCCTGGGGAGGGTTCCTCTGAGAGACAAGCCATCCTGCCTAAAGTAAATCATCCTCCCAAGCACTTAGTGTTGTGGACTGAAGAGGAGTCCCAGGGAAGCTTGTCTTCGTGACTCAGCTGCTTGGGCAGAGATGAATTGAAAACTTAGCCCATGAGTGATAAAGGTACTCAAATACTATTGCTGCTGGCTTGAGCTGGAGATAGTCACTGTAAAAGAAAGTCAAGGCAGAACTTGTGTTCCTTACATTCTGTTTATGTTGCTCATCTGTGAAATGAAGCTTAACAGTTTCAGCTCTAGCTTGACATACAGGCCAAAATCTTAATATTAGAAATTCATTCACCTTTCATTAGGGATGTGGCCCTAGAATCAGTTACAGTTTCATTAAATTTGTTTCCTCTATAAGCTTTAAAAATATATCAGAATTAACAAGTGAGAAAAAGTGAATGGAAAAAGATCAATAAATTCACATATGTATCAAACATTATGGTTTAGAGACTGAGGTGCCCATGTCTGTACCTGAAAAATTTTCTTTCTGCTCTGCAGTGTTCATGTAAATAAGCAAAGAATTATCTTTGAACTCGTAAGTGAAATAAAGTAGGTAGCCTTTAAAAATAATCAACAAACATTGCTCTCTACTGCATGTTCCTACTTAGGGAAGCCTCCATATAGCACAGCAAATTCAGCTGTTGTCATTCCTGTGTGAGGAATTCCTGTTGTCATTCCTGTGTCCTGAGTGAACAACAGCATTACAAGGACACAGAATATGGCATTTGTGTGAACTGTCTGAAAGAATGGAATGGCTTGGAAACACCTGTACGCACTCTTCAGTGTTCAGTCACACTTCAGCAGCTCTGAAATAATTCCCATTGTTTTAAAGCAGAAGGCTTTTTGACTGTTTTGACCAATGGGATTCACCCAAGGTTCTTAACTTTTCTGAGAAAAATAAATAGTCAAGGAACACATTTGCTTTCAGTGCACTGGCACTTGAGACTATGCATTGGGACTCTCACAGTGTCTGGTGTGTCTGTACTGATGACCTGTTATTCATGGCTTTAGAAAGGTGTCAGTGCTCAATATGGCCATTGAACAAGGAGCTGAAAGATTCATTTCCAATAAATCCTAGTTGCTTATGTGAAATAAGGATGTAGTTATATTATTAATTTGAAATGTAAAGGAAAAAGCAACCTTTTCAGTTTACTGTGCATCAACACTGGGATTTTGCTTTCACTGCCCACCAAGGTGAAGATGGCTTTTACTTGGCTCACCATGTTTTCCAGTATAGATGTTTGAGTATGGTAGAGTATTACAGTAGACACCTTTGCCTTCAGGGAAGTCGGAAAAAGTGTTGTTGTACTGAGACCACAGTATCAGCATATACTGAGACAAAAAGAACAAAAATCACATCGTGTTTAACTATCCAGACAGATGGCAAAATATCCCCAGGACAGGAGGTGGTAATAAAATATCTTCATCAACTCATTTTTGTTCCTCAGTTCCACCCTTCCCTGCTATAGTGCTGAAGTATTGCATACTTCAGATAAAATAGAGTCATTTAAATAAGATGAGCAAAAAGTACCATGTGACTGTGATCAAATAGTTGTTGCCTCATCTTACTTGCAAATAGAGCAAACCAAGTTGTTGCATCGTACCACTGGAACTGATGAGGGTGATGTTGATTTAATGTTTACTGTGTTTCAAAAGTCACATTATGTAAAACCTGTTGGACTGAAGCTTTTCAAACAGCCGTGCCCTCTGGCTGCACACAGAACGGCTGAATGTCAACTGAGCACTTCTGCTGAGTCAATCAGTGTAGCTTTCTAATACTAGGTACCTGATGAAGTGGTTAATTGACAGATGCAGATGTATAATCAATTTACTCTTGCCAAACATCCTCCTGTTCCCATGTCTGTTTTGTGAACTGTTTAGGTGATGTAGGCAGCAATTTGAGTGGCCACCTCCTATGCCACTTGATTAGTTTTGTGTAGCTGAGGTTGCCATGTTATTGCAAACAATTGATGTAAAACGCTAACTCTCCATGCCACTTTAGAATAATACTCAGAAGTAAGAGCTACATCCATGAGAAAATATAAGAGCTTGACTTGGTATTCTGTATTGTTCTTTCCAATCTAGGTGATTTCTGTGACTATTTTTGTCTCTTTCTTGAATGGAACAGACATTCACAACCAGCATTGTATAAAGTAGGGTATATATCTTGCTGACTCACCAGAAAGCTGTTGCTGTGATCTCTTTAGAGATGATGTCACAAAATTTCATAGGGAAAAATGTGCTGGTTGACCTTTGATGGTGGAAAACAGCTGGTGAAATGCTCCAGGGGCAGTACTACTGATGGGTTTTTGCAGAGCACCATGTGAGGGGTCATCCAGTAGCAGAGGTCTGTGATGAAACAACATGCTGCTTCTCAGCGAGCCTTTATGCAAATACTGAGTTTGATTCTGATTCTGGTCTCATCTTCACTGAAGTGAATTGTCTGTGTTAAAATGAGGAGAGTAAGTCTAGCATTTGAGTTAAAGGAAGGAAAGCCAGAAGCAAGACCTCATCTTTTTAAAGCTATAGAAATTTTTTTTGTTTGTTTCTTAAATTTTGTTCTAAATTGCACTGTTGTGGATTTTCTCATCTCTTCCTATCTGTAATGTGAAGAATTTTCAAAATTCTCCACTCTGGGAGAAGTTTCAGAAATGCTGTAATTATTCCCAGACCTTTGCATTGCTTTTCTTTGCAGCATTTCTCTGCCAATTAACTTCAGCATCCTCTGTGAGCCTGGGATGCTTATAACTTAAGTAAGGTCAGCAGATGTTGCCATGGATTTTTTTACTCCACAAGCTAAGGAGGAATTAAATTTGGCAGTTGTAGCTGAGATTCTTAATGATTTACGGTATTAACTGGACAGTAGAGTTTTTCTGTAGAAATAACAAGTCCACAGGGAC
>VWYK01113565.1:19791-34149 GCA_013399775.1 Semnornis frantzii | reverse complement strand
TTTGTTTTTATTTTATTTTTTTGCAGACAGCTTTATTATTGTATAACATTTTAATTCTACCCTTGTATATGATCTCACCAAAGTAACTCCTTTTAGATTTATATATTATGCATGGTGCATAAGGAGCAGCAAAATTTAACTCCTGAATTGGTTAACCTAGATTTGAGAGCATTTTCCCATAACCATTTTTCAAAAATAGAAAAAAAAAAAGTATTTTTTTTCATGCAATGAATCCTCAAATGGAACTCTTACAAAGAAAATAATATACATTGTAAAAGTCTGACTCATGGTAACATATCAATATATTCACTTTGAATTTTTATGAAACTAATAATGAACAAACATTGAAAGTGTACTTCTAAAATGAGTGCATCATTGGCAATCAAGGGCAACTGAGCTTCACTCATCTTGAATATACTTTTCTCATAGCTGCTGATAGCTTTTATCTTAAATATGTGTTGTACTTATTTTCTTGACCTGTAGTTATTCTTTGCAAGAGTACTCCTTCCAGGATGTGTACAGTATGTTATATCTTGTGGAAACTCATAATTTTGTAGGAATCTGTCTACTTCTGTGAGTTACAGTGGCTTTTGCTTGAGACTAGCTGAAATTTTTTTGCATGACATGTCAGCATTGAAACAAATGACTGATTAGGTGCCAAAGGTGCTTTATTACCATGAGTATTGTAAACCACTTTTTTCCAGGTAAAAATCGCCTACGGTACTACCAATCATCTGTTGTCTTGTTGCATCAGTCTCGTCCCTCCACCAAAAGAGCACTGCTGCTCCTGCTTATATAGACTTGAACTTGTCAGAAACGCTGTAGTGGCGTGCTGCCAGTGCGATAAGCTCTCTGGCTGGGTTACAGTGCATGAATGTACAGGTGGACACTGCAGCACAGGTAGGCTAGAGAGCCTGGCCAGAATGAGGGTATGCTGAGAGGAAGGAGATGCTTACGTGCCAAGGGTATTAGGAGGTAGCAGGTGGCTGCAATGAATAGGACCTTTTTGTGTGTGAAGGGCTATTAATTTTGTACCCTTCTTCGGAGTTGGCTATCATTACAATTACAACCCAGCATTAATGATGACATTCTGGTTTAAAACAGCTGAAGAGCAGACTATTATGTCTGAAATGTGGTACAGACAGTCTGTGCTTCAGAAATGGCTATGCAGAGAAGAAATGAAGGATAGAAGAGGGAGAGCGGAAATTAAAGAAAAATGCAGCTGCGCATGTTATTAGATCAGCAAGTCTGTCTCTTGCTTTCCCAGTTCTGGCATAAATGAGAACAGTGTCAGGATCATATTGCCACAGTGTTGTGTGTGCTTTCAGTAGTCCATATGAGAGAATCTCTTGAATGATAAGCTAATTTCCGCAATATTAGAACGAAAGAGAAAACCCAAAATGTGTTGTGTTTTCACCTACTGTTGGCATCTTTGAAAGCTAACTCGTCTAGGCTTCTTATTTCCTTCCTTGACTTTGTTTGTTTGGGAGGTTTGGTTGTTGATTGTGTGGGGTTTTATTTGTTTGGTTTGGGGTGTCATTTTGTTTGTTTGTTTTTTACTGTTAAAAAGTTACTGGAAGGTGTTATGATTACCACAAACTCTTTTTAATCAGGATAAATTTAATTTGAATGCTTTTTTTTTGGATTATCTAAACAAATAAGCTCATGCCAGTGAATAGCAAAGACATCTGCTTAATAAGGATAGAATTAAGATAAATGCTGCTTATTGAAAAAGCACCAAGGTAGTGACTTGAGGTGCTTTGTTGGAAGCTAATATATGTTACTCTTCCAAAGACTGCTGAATGAAAACTAGAACTTTATTTTTCTTTCTGATTAATTCAGGATTTAATTTATGTCAAGATTTTGTAGTTATATGTGTGTTCTTCATGGGAACAGATATTCAGTGGGGACATACTGTTGTATGGAGCACCCAATTGAACAGCATTTTTTCAATTTTTTTGTTGAAAAATATTTATTGAAATTGAAGTAATTTTCTCTCATGTAACTACTTCAGTTTTACATACTGACTGATCTTATATTCTATTTTTGAATGGGCTTCTCAGAAAAAAGGTGACACAGGAAGCTATTTTTATGTTCTGATCTCATACTCCAGACATGATGAAAAGAATAAAGCACTGGAGTGCCAAATTCCAGGGAATATGCGGTTACTACATTTAGAAATGTCAATGATAAAGATTCCAATTTCAGTGGCCTATTGAGCGATTATGTTTCAATTAGATAGTGGATTTTCCACGTGCTGTCTAGCCCTGCACTAATCTAAAAGTCAGGAAGCCAGAACACAGAAAGTTTTAAATAGAGGAAAGCTCTTTACCAAGTTACTACTACTATTTCTGCATACCATGAACTACCTTGGATTGGCAGAGGCATTTTTAGTTGAAATGCCATTATTAATGTAAAAAGTATTTAGTTTTTTTTTTAAAAGGATATCTTTAAGTGTATTTAAAAACATGCACTCATCCTGTCATGTATTAACTACTTCTATTACATGTGCTACCTAAAGGTATCTTTATATTTCCTACCTAACTTTCATTTATTTATGGTCTCCACTAAAAGAAAGAATATGTAAGAAATGACAGAGGGGGAAGAAGGAATGGCCCAATATAAAAAGAGTAAAAGCATAAGTTGAAAGGAAAATAATAAATCCATAAATGGATGACAAGGCAGGAAATGAGCGGAGCCGTAGAATAATTGTTTGGAAATGAAATCTGCGGCTTTAAAAATAGTTATACAAAATCTCAATCCATCAATGCATTTCACTGTGATTGGAACATTAAATACTTGAGGGTTGCTATTCAAATAATTGTACTCAATAGCAATTCAAGTTATACTTAATGTCTAAGCATTTTGCTGGACTGCCTCCTAACATTTACTTTTGCCTACAAAAAACTGGCATCTCAAATTCCAATTCAAAACAAGAGTGTGCTTTACTGGAGAGTACATAGGAATGATTTGAGGTTAATTTTAGTGCTGAATGAGTTTATATCTCTTGTAAATCATTCAATCTCTGTGGAATATAAAAAAAAATAGAAGTTAAAGCAACATAGTTCTGGCATGTTTGAAAAAATCCTTTGGAAACTCCAGCATGAGACAAGTCTGTTCCTGATATATTTCTCATTTGTAATTAAAAATATGATAGAAGTCTATTCTGGTGCAATTTACAAGCAAAGAGTGCATGGAATCATGTCTACCATCTGCTAAAATGCTGGTGGCATTATTAAGATTGATAACAAGCCCCTAAATAACTGTTACAGAGGAGTGCTATGAGCACCTGCTGTATAAACTCTACAAAGCCAGTAAGTACTGTTGAGACAAAGCCACAACTCTCGGTTTATGCTTTGCTATGCACCACTTCAGCAACACAGACTTTCTCAAGAGACTTAAAAAGCCCCGACCCTATAGCTGCCTGGAACTTACTCATTCATTTGATCCCTAGACCAGCTCCAGAAGTGCTTATCCTTTTCAGTTGCTGAAGACCATTTCAAAATAAGACAGTATTTTCATTTGGGGTAAGGGTATAAAACAACTCTGCTGTATGCACAGAACAGAGGCCCTGAAAAGAGATTGTTCTTAACCTGAGGGAAAAAAAATCTATTTGCAGAACTGCCATCTGTGCTGGTTTTGGCTGGGATAGAGCTGATTTTCTTCATAGTACTTAGTATGGGGCTATGTTTTGGATTCGTACTGGGAAACAGTGTTGATAACACAGGGATGTTTTCATCATTGCTGAGCAGTGCTTGTGCAGAGGCAAGACCTGTTCAACTCACACCACCCCACCAGCAAGCAGGCTAAGAAATGGAGAGAGCAGAGCTGGGACAGCTGACTCCAACTGACCAAAAGGATATTCCATACTATATGGAATGGTCAGCATATAAAGCTGTGGGAATGAGGAGGGAGGGAGGAGCATTTGGAATTGCAGTATTTGTCTTCCCAAGTCACCGTTGTGCGTGATGGAGACCTGCTTTTCTGAGGAAGGCTGAACACTTGCCTGCTAGCAAGTACACACAGCTTTTAAATTATGGTAAGAAACAGTGAGAGTCTAAATTCTGCCTTGAAATGCCTATAGATTTCGCTACTATTTAAAACAACCTCCCACTGATTTGCCTTTTATCACCACGGCGAAATTGATACAGGGTCCCTGATCTTAAAAAACCAATGGCCTAAATCTTTGAGCTAAAAAGAAAAATTAACAGTGTTTAGTATACATTACTGAGCTGTTAAGACTCTATCTTACTGAAGGAATAGCAGTTATACACAGCTCTTTGTATAATGTTGGTTAGAAATCTTATAACAAATTTCACAGTATAATAATGGATATTTGTGCTAAATCAGCAACTGGACAATGGATTAAACAGACTACAGCAGCTGCAGAAACTCCCTTTACAAAACCAACACTGTGCAATGGTCTCTCTCTCTCCTGGCATATCTGGATGACAAAATAGTTGTGTGTTTTAGAAGCACATAAGGAAACTGAGATCACAGTTAAGTAATTTGACGGTGACCAAACGTATTTTAATGAGCTTTTTTTGGGTACGTGATAGTGCAGTGACTGAGTAACATTGTTTAGAGTAGGCTGGCTACAACAATCACGATAAAATTTATGAAAACTGCAAAATAATAAACTTGGTAGAAGTACTACAGTTGTTTTAAGGGATATTGAAATAAAATCCCATACAAATCAAACAGGATTTATACTAAGTTGGTACCAGAAGTCTATATAAATCACTGGCAATGAGTTAACAGAAAAACATGCAGAATAAGAATTTCAGATCCAACACAGCTGTGTTTAATATGAAATATATTAGAAAGAACAGTAACGAAAGACTGGAGATGGTACAGGTGGCATAGATTTGTAATCATCAGTAACTGTCTGCAATTTTCAGCCTTGCTTTAAGTCATGGAAACCAGTTCTTAACGAAGAAAGTCATGACCTGTGGCAGCATAAAATGCTATCTCACCACATTGGGGTCACAAGTTATGATTTCAAACAGCAAAAATCAAACCAGTAACTTTCCTCTTCTATTTCATCTTGCTTTTTAAAAACATTTTTATGTGTATACATGTACCAAATATTTCAATGAAATGTAATAGCTTGTCCTTTAGATAGTAATTCCGAAGTATTTGGAAAGAAGTTGTACCACATCATTTAATACCTCCCCCTTTTCTTGTAAATAATCCTACAGTTTTGGCACAACAGTTTAAATAAAACTTCTACAGATGAGTACACTTTTTGCATTGCAATTTGAAAAGGAATACTGCTGTATACTTAACTCCTATGACAGTTTTAAGTCTGTACTTCTGTTATCTCTTTCTTTCTTACGATGCTTATTTCAAGATGTAATTTAATAATTCACTATTTTCACCCTTACTGCAGAAATTTAAAAATTATTAATCCAATTCTACTGCTAATTGCATGTCTGAGACTCAAAGGAGAAAAAAATATTTATTTGGTATTTCATGAGCCCATGTGTGGGCTTGAGTTTTTTTTGTGTGCTTGTTTCTTCTAAATTCGCTGACCATTTGTATACTTTCCTTTGTATACTCTTGCTGAATTTTACTTGGATTCAGAGGCCTATTGCTGTAGACCTCTAAATGTTCTTAAAATATCTCAGTGTGTCTCTGCCTTTAAGCAAAACAAAATAATGGTTTTGAAAGCAGTTTTCTAACATGATTGTTTTTGTCTAGTATTGCTGCAGACATTTGCATTTTCTGTTGTCATTTTCCTCCGCCAGTTGCTATTTTATTATTTTTGTAATTAGTTTAAATAAATGGAAATTATTTGACATTTGTTTTTGTTTTCCATTTTACATTACAAAGCAAAAACAAAAGCACTGGAAGACTGGAGAATGAATTATTTACAAAATGGCTAGTATTTCTAGTTCTTAGTGGTCAATCTATTTTAGCTGAAGATTCTCACATATTCTGCCTCCATTTTTCTTCTTTATAGAATGTGGCCTAGCTTCTAATTTTCCAGTAATACTGAGCATGTTAGTTCCCAGAGTCCACTGATAAACACTTTAGGAGTAGAACAGAACCATTTTCCTTCAGCTGTTCAAGCAAATGAGACAGATCCCTCTGCTGTAGTCAAGAGCAAAAAAGCAATATGCACAGGCTTAGTCTAACTAAAGACAATCACTCCTTTTAGGAGATCCAACTAGCTGGCACATTTTAAAGTTCATTTTCATTAAATATACACCAATTAAAAAAAAAAACAAAAGCAAACACATGGTGTATTTCCTGATATTGTTTCTAAAACTACAGTAAGGAATGTGTTTAAGTGTCTATAACTTTTCATTTATTCAGTACAAGGCACGTGAGGTGAATCTTCTGTCATTCACTCTGTATAACCAGAGAGATACATGCTGGGAACTTTTGGTGACGTTTGCAACACTTCTGAACTTAAAATTCCTTGTAAGCCTTTTTTTAGTGAGCTAAATTAAGATTTACCTCATGGCTTTATTGGTTTTGATTTGGTTCTTCTTTGTTTGGGTGGCTCTTTTTTTTTTATTGTTTTGGGGTTTTGTTTATGGGATTGTGGGGTTTTGATTTTTATTTTGTTTTTAATACAATGCCTATATAGGCTCAATTTTCTTAAGCAAAAGCTTTTTAATGTAATATTCATGGTGTGTTTTAAAATTACTTTTTATTTCACAATATTCCAATCTATAAAAGTGAGTAAAATTACTTTAAGAAATAGCATTTTTTTTGGTCAGATGCTGGGCAGATATTTGAAAATTAGTAGTAAGAGAAAATGAAACAGATATTCTATGATGGAGAGTAACAATGAGTGTATAAGGAAGGTATTATGTAAGAGAAGCAGCTAGGGAATTCAAGATTAGCTATAAATTATGGCACATGAAGGAGACTGAGACAGTGGGCATAACTAGGGAGATTCTCAAAACTAGTATTACTAGACCATTTTTATTTCCATAATCCAGAAATTTTATGTGCTATCCATGACTTATAAACAGCTTCAGAGGAAGCGTAGCTTAAGCACTCCTAGGTATACCAAGTTTA
Source organism: Semnornis frantzii (assembly GCA_013399775.1). NCBI lineage: Eukaryota > Metazoa > Chordata > Aves > Piciformes > Ramphastidae > Semnornis > Semnornis frantzii. The sequence continues at coordinate 27,114 of VWYK01113565.1, read as the reverse complement.
CATCTGCCTAGTTCTGAGTAAAATCTATTATTTCCATCTCATTAATCAAGTCTTGCGGTTGCAACAAATGCATCATCACACCGTGGCATAGAAGAGAGAAAACCAAAAGAGGGTTAAAGCATGCCAGTGGTATTTTCTTCTGTCTTTTCTTTCCCATTTGCTAAATGCATGGAGTTTGCTCTGCTTTGAGGCAAAAAGCCATGTTACTTTAAACCCAGGCAGCAAACATCTAAAAAAGGACCCCATCTTAACAGAACTTTTTTGGAAATAGTCAACGGAGGAAAAAGAAAAGACACACAACAATGAGAAGACACATAACTAAAGGAGCACAAACAGAAGCACACAGGAAGGATCTGTGCTTTCTGAAAGGATCCCTGAGGATCTCGTCCATTAAGACAATAGATACAGTAAAGCATATTTAGCATATTCTGTACTAGAATGGTCCATGTTGGTGTCAACCCATAAACTGGTACTGCCTATGCCTCAGACATGTAAAGATGAAAGTATTCTCTGCTGTACCTCTTTGAAAACCCAGGAATTATTCTGCTTTCATGAAGATTCAGAACAGTAGCAGCAGACTTCTGAGTATGGTTGTTTTGGACATGTTTACTTCAATGTCATGACAACTTTAGAGAACATGCCGAGTCCATTTCTCTTTCTACTAGATATAGACAGAATTGTTAAAAGTTTGTTCCCACAAACTTTATGCAGATTGGAGAAAAGATAAAGAGGACATACTGGGCAATTTACTTTACATATTTAATAGCCTATTGAAATAGTAATTGTGAGTATATTTTGGTATGCTTGTGAATTTCTCAGGCTTTGCCACAAGCTGATTGCTGTCCTAATCAAACTCATGTTGTCTATTTCTTCAAGTGCTGTTTCCCAAGACATGCTAGTAATGGGTGTACTTAAAATCATAGAATCATACAATGGTAAGGTTGGAAGGAACCTCAAGGATCATCTAGTTCCAACCCCCTGCCATAGGCAGCGGCACCTCCCACTAGTACAGGTCCCTCAAGGCCTCCTCCAACCTGGACCACCTCCAGGGAGGGAGCAGCCACAACCTCCCTGGGCAGCCTGTGCCAGTGCCTCACCACCCTCACTGTAAAGAACTTCCTCCTAACTTTCCTTGTCACTTTCATGCTACAAAAATTAAGATACCACAGGCTGGTAAATTGTTCCAAATACCATCAGAGGCAGAATGACGGTGAAAATGTTTCAAGACTTGTTGATTTCTGTCACAAACAGCAAATACTTAAGAAATTACTTAGGGTAAGAAGTCTTGTCACTAAAATAGAAGGCAATCTGGCTATGCACATTTCCTCACTTTCTAGACTTTTACAACAGCTGTTAAAGTGCTTTGCTTATATGTAACTTTTTAGAGATGTCCTTTATTATGTAATGATGGAAGTCTGGTTGTATTCCACTAAGAAGAAAGAAAGGAAAAAAAAAAAAAAGGCAAAGCCCTCCAAAAAACCCCCAAAACAACCAAACCAATAAAACCACACACATGAAAAAACCCAAACCCAGAACAAACAAACAAAAAAGTAGTTGGGGAATTAACCTTGTAGAGAACATGTGCTTTGTGTTTTTCAAATTATTCTGTTTAAATGCTTCCATGTTCCAGAAAGAACCTTCAGATTTTCAGACTGCCTACCTAGAAAAGTTGGTCATCCTAGGAAGCAGTGTTTGATGCATTGTCAAAATTGTTTTTTTCTGTTAGCTAGCTGTACTTCATGAAAGACTAAGCTCATAACTGATGAAAAGTGCCTTAGTAAATTAAAAAGCACAACAGCTGAAACACTTAAGTGAAAGGGTTTTTTTTAAGAGTGGGATGGGAAGAACCCATGGAATACAGCCAGACAATAATCAGACAAAAATGAGACCCACACCGGAAATCATTGCAATTTATTGGGGACAAGTGATCCTAAAAATAAGCCACTCTCATCTGCAGCACATGGTACATGATGAATTTGCAAGGATTCTGAATAATCAGTAAGGAACAAGAAAACTGTGAAGAAAAAAATGAAGTCTCTATTAAATCTTATTATAAACGAGACTTCCTTTAGAAAGTTTTGTAGAGGGCATATGACTATAGTTCATTCCATCCTGTTGCTTATAAAACTGCAGCCTACTCAACAAAACTTTATATATAAATGGGATTAACCCCAAATTTGATTTCTAATAAGGAACTAGTGACATACAAGCTTCAGTTTTCCAACTGATCTGTCCTACTTTTTTCTAGCAAACTTCCTCATTGCCTTAGCTCAAACACTAACATTCCTCAGTAGGAGAAAAAGTGGATGATTCTAACCCTTTTAAGGTGAGATCCTATTATAAATTGTTTTTTCTGCTTTACATACCTCCAAATAAAGGACAAGAAATGGTAAATCTGAGTTGAGATTAGAATAATAGAAAAAGTTCTTGCAGGTCTGTTAAAGGAAAATGTTGTAACTTGTTACTTGAAAAACATTCAAATATTAGGCAACTGAATAAGTAGGCAACTAGTGAAACTAGTGGCCCAGGTTACTAGAGAAACCAGTTAACAGGGCATGGCAGAGAAGGTCTAAAATGTTCAGTTGTCACAAGTGTGAATCATTTGTGCTTTTTTGTATAATACTTTGAGTAAGGCAGATGCATCCTCCAGAAAATAGTTACTCCTGGGTGTATATACAATGAAAGTATAATGGTGTAACTAGCAGATAAAATAGCTGGGAAGAACTGAAGAACTACAATGGGATGGGATATGAACGACTACCAATTTGCTGACTCAAGAGGAAGGAGTAATTTACAGAATAACTTTATGTATATGTGTGTTTATGTGCATGTAATACAGTAGTTTGTGGGTCTCTGTGATCAAAGGAACTTTGGGAGGCTCCATCCATACCACTGGAACAGTTGCTTTTCCTGATACAAAAGATTACAGATACCAGTGAAAACTCTGTCAAAATTCTGATACATTTTTCAAACTGTGAAAACCCAGACCAGTTCGGGGATGAGTTAAACAAGAATAACTAAAGCAGGAGGAGGATTGTTTCTTCAGGTGATTTGTAAGGTACCTGTAACTGTGTCCTTCCCTTGTGGAATTTTTTCCTAATGAAAAAAAGTTCACAATTTCATTTATCTGTAACAAAACCAAAAATTGTGCAAGTTCCAACAGGCTACAGAACAGCATGCAGGTGCTGCGAGGATTCTGTTCTTTTCTGTATTACCTGGCTTTGCTAAATTAATATTTCTGTCAGTCTTAAAGGAAAAAAGATGCTGCTTGTTTATTTAATGAGAATGTTAGACTTTCATTAAAACTTCTGTCTACAAAGTTCAGACATTGTTTTTTAAACCTTGTTAGTTCTGCATTTGCCAAGATTTTAAATGCCTGAGCTGAGTTTTAAGTACCCATACTTCTTCAGCATCAGAAACCTTTGGTTTGAATGCCTAGATTTTTAGTGTAGATCCACTTTTAAATTTTTAAGTAAAGACGTTGAAGTAATGCTTGCATTCTGAAAGTCTTCTATGGTGCAGATTCCATTTTCCTGCATTTCACAATGTTTGTATCTTGGAAAATTCAAAAGTTTTACAAAGCTGGAGAAATAAATCCTTGATGGCAATATGAATCTTATTTCCTAAGACAGCTACCTGAATAGAGTAACAGGATTCAACTGTTCCACTTGAATTCCGAAAAACTGGCCTCCCTCATTTTCAGTTCCCAGTTCATAACACCATCTGCCTTTCAATGTTTTGTGCAAGATGTGAATTTAGCAGCTGCAGTTCCTGCACAAGTTTCAGCAACTCAGCAAGAAGTCATTCTCTGTAGTGTACACCTCTTCTCTCACTTCTGTCTGGCCAGAGAAAAGAATTGATTTTTAACTAGACCTCTACTCAAATATATTTTGTATGCAGTGCTATTGACAAAAAAAAAAAACCCATAAGGATAAGTAACGCTTCCTTGAGTTTTCTCTGCAGCTCCCACACTCTTTATTAACCCTTTCTTTCTTTTTTTTGTATCTGAAACAATACATTTTCACTTGGAGAAACATCTAGCAAAATGATATAATTGGAAATATTTTTTCAATAAAGTCCATCAGCAAAAGAGCAATACTAATGATCAGATTCTAAGCTGCATGTGAATCCAATGCATTTGCAAGTGAAGCAGCAGCAAATTTTGCAATGTTAAGATTTAATTGGTGTAATAGTTCTGAGAGTGGGAGTAAGGAGAACCAGATTGGTTGTACAAGAATGATCATGTTTGCAATACTGAATGTACTGCTACATATGAAAAAAGTTTATTTTGCCATTACTAAAAATGTCTGTTAGATCAATCAAGAGGGTCTTCACCTTAAAATCATAAGTACATCATAGCAGTCTATGACTATTTTATATGGTCTTTAAAGTGCACAATAAACCCATTACATTTTAACCTCTATTTTATCGATACCTGCTACTTGTGTAATACGTCTAAAGCAAAGGTAAAGAGTTCATGTGAATTGTGAAGTTTTATTTTACTGTTCACATAAAAAAACCTTTTAAATATCTTTTAGTAGCAGGATTTTGTGTAACAATTATATCTGGTTAATGTACATTATTCAAAACTCTAGTGTCAGGACCAGGAAACCACTTCAAATCGTTCAGGACATTGCAATTAAATGGTTAAAGTGACTATGTGGACTGTCAAGGGGATGGTAGAACACAGCATTAGGATATCCAGTGTTAGTATATCTTTGATTTAGAAGTGTGGTAAAAACTATTCAAAGGGGATTTTTTATTTATGCGTTGGTAGTGAAGTTTAACTGGAAAACTGAACAAGAAGTGAGGAAGTACAATGTGGAAAGTATAAAATATTCTATCAACAACCAAAGCCTGCAGGGACACTTTAATTTTCACACAGAAGAGGCATGGCAAAAGAGTTTTTAACCACAAAAACAAATGAAGCCCTAATTAAGACTACTAATAATTCTTTTCAGAATTCTATACTTCTGTGAAGCTTTTTTTTTAAGCTTAAAAAAACCCCTAGCTTCTCCCCAGTTCAAAGAAATCATGGATATTTCTCAGACAAAAAATCTGATGACAAGTAAAGGTTGCAATTTGTCCAGGCCAGTCGTGTTATGCCAGCGAAAAGTCAGCGGGTGAAGTGACAGCAGATTTCTCAGTTGAAAGGGAGTCAAATACTCTTCTACAAGCAATAAGCAATTGCATCAGAAAGTTTTATAGTGTTTCTAAGAAGTTTTATTTGGGAATTCTTCTCTCAGGCTGTATCTTGGTTTTCTCTCCTCCCCGGAATCACTAGCCAAGCACAATTTCACACTGATTTCCCTGACATTGGCGAGGTAGCATCAGTCACCAACCATGCACCTTATGGAATAAGTAAAACTATTGAATGCATAGTATTAAAATACCAATCCAAGTCATCCATAGGGCACCCACGAAATTGTATTCAGGCCATTCCATTCCTTGGAAGTGTCCACCCAGCCCAGACTCTTACCTTCTTGTCCCCCAGGGCCTCAAAGTGACTCCGCAGCTCTTCCACAGTTACGGGGACATGCTCGGCCTGCTGAAAGACATCTTGGGTCTCTTGCTTGAACGTGTCTGCTCTCGTGCTGTCTGATGGCACTTTCTGCATGGTGCTGCTATAGCTGATTTTGTCTGGCACAAGGGACCATGGGGCTAGTGAGCAGTGGAGCATCAGATCAGGTCTTACAGCACTGGTGGACTCCCATCTCTGCTTGAGGAGCTCCACAGAGCCCTTCTGCACAGGCAAATCTGCCAGCTCCAGCGTATCCTGCCAATGGAACATATACCTGTGGTCAGAGACAGACAGCATTGTGCTGTCAGAGGCCACCACAGGGCACCTCAAGAGCCTTCGCAGGTCGCGGGACAGGCCAGGGTATAGGCTGGCAACTGGGACAGAAGCCATTTCCCAATGGAAATTGACATCCAGTAAGACTAGATCCAGTAAGAGTCAGTGAAAGGGTTCATTGTGTTCATACAGCAAGAATATGTTAATTAAAGAATGAATGAAGGGGGGTGTTCAGATATTTTATTCTGAAGCTTGCCAGCAGAGTTGCCTGTCTATCATGAATGGAAAAGCAGCAAGCACACAATTAGTGAGAATTTCAGACAAAGTGGGGCTAATGAATGAGCACATGGTAATCAGTGTGCGCAGTACTGAAAGGTGTTGTGACAGGTGACTGCTGGTTTCTTTTAGATTTGAATCAGCTGTCACTATTGTAGGGTGAGACACAGCACATTAATGAAGCCAGGAGACAGAAGGGCTACTGCAATTAACTGTGAGAGTGCTTGGATAGTCTGGAAACACATGCCAGTACAGTGCTTCTAATTGCACTGTAACTCTTCTGGCAGGTAAATTACCAAGTGTTGATATCAAATCTTCCTGATCGGTTGACTGTGTTGTCACAAAGACTTATTCCATCTTTCTTGCAGTACATTTGAGAAGGAAAATTGCCATTCTGTCATTTTGCACCAGTTCCTGAAATGAGTTCCCAATAGATTTGATTTCAAGGTTTGCTGCCCTGTAGCAAATACTTAAATGTAAACTTTAGTCTCTCATTCAAAATCAGTGTAAGTAGAGAGAATGTACATTTAAAACAGGAAAGAGAAAAAAACGTAAAGAACCAAGACCCAAGTAGTAGCTAAAACATCAGTTCATTGGCCCTTCGTTTTCAGCAGGAGAATTTATGTTTAGCCATCCATTAATACTTTTATAATTATCAAGCTTAAATATCTTTTGTTGGGATTTTGGGGGGTTTAGTTTTGTTTGTTTGGTTTTTGAGTCAGTTTTAAACTAGGATTAGCATGGTCTGCAATATTTAGCTTAGGAGTGAAAAACAGGAGAAGCACCAGGTATTCTCTGGAAATACTTTGGAAAGGAAACTTAAGGTCCGTTTTCCTTGAACAAAACAGGAAAGAGTTTCTTGGCTTCCAGCCCTCCATTCCAGCCAGAAATTGACTCTCCTTTAGCTTTTTGCTGTGCTAGGTTGTGGCTATGGCTAACGTCCTGCTAATTCCCCTTGACTGACGCAAGCCATTTCTCATGCTGTCTTCTTCCTGCATGCAAGCTAGTAACTCCTCCCTTTCTTCCATAAGTATCTGTTGTTCTAACCTTTCTGGTTCCATTAAAGATCCTGAATGTATCTTTTAACCTAAAGTGAGGAACAGCTGTTAAATTGTAGGTCTAAACCTTACTTTAAGCCACTTCCTAAAGAAGGATCTATTTTAATGAAAAAAACATAAACCAAACAAACAAAACCAACCAAAACCCACAAAACAGAAAAAAAAACCAAAACCCAAAATCCATCCCAAAAACTT
>VWYK01113565.1:159-19745 GCA_013399775.1 Semnornis frantzii | reverse complement strand
TTATTATTATTATTTCATACTGGCTGTGCTGACCATAATTTTGAACTTGCACTGGCCATCTGTAAAATTAACTTAAGGGGAAAACAGGTTTCATTGCTTTGATTAAGTATCTTTTGTGTGTGTCTGTCTGCTGTTTGTTGCCATCGGATACCTGGGTGTATTTGTCCTCTGGCCTATTCACTTCTCCCTCAAAGCTTAATCTTGATCTTTCACACAATAAACTTCTTGCACTACCCAGTTTGCTGAGATTGCAAGCCTATTCACATCTGTGGGTCTGTGACTACCATCTTCCCAAGAGCTGCATAACAGCAGCCTGCTCATGTGTGGGTTTTATGGCAAGACAGGATTTAGTCTCTTACACTCACATTTGCAGTTAGCTAGTAAGTGAATGCTGCCTATAAATATTTGGCATGAATGTGCTTGTTTGGTGAGACCAGTGATAGTGCTGCAGTCAAACTCTAGGCTTTGCCTTTTTTGTATTTCTTCTCTGCAATTTTTTGGATCTCTCTTATATGGATTTTATGAAGCCTACATTAATTGTTCATTGTGTGTAATGAACCTCACAAATTGGAGATATTCAGTTAACCTCAAGGCTTTTTTTAAACCTAAACTTGTTGATAAATCAGCCTTCATATCAGGATCACTAAAATGGCATTTTCCTTCTTGAGCCGTGAATGAGATAAGCCCTGTTCTACTGTGTGTAGAGTATTTATGTAGTTGGCAGGTAAATATATTCCTGCAAATAATTAAAAGGGTTGTTGAGAAAACTGTATCTGCTGTTTTCCCTTGCCAAAATAGCTACCTGCATTTTCATCATATTATTGCTATCTTATAAGTTTCTTACATGTAAACTCTTTCATTCATTTACTTGCAAGCAAGTAAATAGAAAAATTGTAAAATAGTAGACTGATACAGTTTATTTGGATTACTTGTGAATGGTGTTGCTATGTTCATTTACCTGTATTTCTGTGGGATGATAAAATGATGCATATTATACTGCTGAGTCCTTTCATGACAGTGGAAAACTGTTGTCAAACAGCTGCATTTGTCATCATCTATTGAACTGGTTTTCCTTCTCAATTTAAAAAAAACAAAACAACCAAACAAAACTACAACAAAAGTAATTAAAAAAACCAACCCCCAATCCAAAAATACTGTGAGGACTGAATTAGATAAGTCCTTTCCATGATCTCTCATACTATTTAATCCATGTCTTGCCTCATTTCCCCTCCTATCCCATCCTGGACATCTGGTTCCAGTTGATCTGCTCTGTCAGGAATATCTGGCATGAGGATACATGGCAATCTTGGGATAAATGATGAGAGAAGGACCAACATATTGCAAATGAAGACTGAGTATAATTCAATTAAATGCATTTTCCAAACCTCTGGGATCCAAAGGAGTCAACAGAACAGAAGGCAGCTAACCCTAAGGTTTATGACTGCGCTGGAAAGGGAGGCAGGGGAATGAAACAGAGGACTAGTAGCTGCCTATGATCTCCTCTAAATCTAGTCAATAATAGAAGAAAATAGTTCACTTGGAAAGGATTTGCAATAACCATCTAGTCCAACTGCAATATTCACTAAACATTTTACTAAATAATCTCTTCTCTATTTAAATGTGCACGCGGTATACAGGCACATACTTGTCACACTGCTGTCTGAAGAGCTTGCATTTTCTTCTGCAGGTAAGGAGAGCCTCACGTATCTGTAACATTTCTTCATTTACATTTCAGACACTTCTTAACACAAGCAGCTCAGACAAGTTTATGAAAAGGGCTAAATGAATTCTTGATTACTACAAAATGTAAAGCATTTCAAAATTCCTAGTTATATTTTGAGGAAATAGATTAATTTGGGCTGTCATTTCACATGCCACCTTTTATCCTGGTACAAATATGCATAGATAAAGAATAAAACTCTAACAAATGTTCTTTTGACTGTAAATTATGGCAGCTCCCTCTTCTAGCAAACGTAACAAGGTTATAAAAGAGGGCTAAGTCCTCATGGGACTTGAGGAAAGACATGCTTTGGTTTTGTTTTTTTTCTTTTATCTCTTCATTCTCACTTATTGCATGAACAGTATCAAGTCCCACACTACATAGGCAATTTAAAATAAAATTTTAAAAGGCATTAAATTGTGTATTAAGACTGAGCTTATCTTACCGCTGTGTTCTTCTCAGTCAAGTTTTCCTGTTGTGACTCTGCTGCACTCATTGTGCACCTGTTTAAAGGAAGACAAATTTAAACGTCCTCTAATTCACTGGTCTCATTTGACTAACCAACATGAAGCTTGATAGACACACATCTGACAGTAGTTACAAGACACCAAATCTCTTATGTGCTTGCCTTGCCAATGTATTATTTAGTGAGTCATGGAGGTGAAGCGTGCTTTCAGCCATACCTCTGGCTGTGCTGCCTGCGCTCACCTTACACTGCATAGCAGTGGCAAAGGCTGGAGGCAACAGCTTTTGTTTCAGTGCTCTTTGGCAGGAAATAAAGCACCTTCCAGTAAAAAATAGTTGGTTCTTAAATGCTTAGGAAAGGTTTGGAGAAAAAGGACAGCTGAGAGGTTATAAGTCAAATGGATTTAAGAAAGTACTATGTACATTTGGTGCCGTTCACACCATGTAACAATACACATCCCAAAGCAGCTGGTTTTCTAAAGAAATAATTGCTTTTCAAGGCTTTTATTGTGAATCAAAAGCACATATTATAAATCATACAAGAATGGAAAAAAAGGTAAAAGGATTTAAAAAAAATGTTTTCCTCTCCCCTTCATTCTGTTTTCACCTGCTATGTTACAGGGTTACTTTTTCTTTTTTTCTTCCCCACCACCCCAAATCTGTAATCAAATTGTTTAGACTAATCTCTAGAATCTCTTCTGACATTACTAGCTATTTTTCCCATCAAGAGAATTACCATAGATAGCATGGACATATATACTTCTTATGGATTAGAAAAAGTTAATTCAAAGAAAGAAATATGTATAAAATTAGTATTTTTACATATTAAAACTTAGTAACTGCAGGAAATTAGTGCCATGGTTTAGTTAATTAGAAGGTGTTAGGTGATATGTTGGACTCAATGATCTCAAAGGTCTTTTCTAACCTGGTTAATTCTGTGATTCTGTATCTTAGCACTTGAGGAAGATACTTTAGTGCTCTCTACAACTACCTGAAAGGAGGTTGTAGAGAGGTAGGTACTGGTCTCATCTCAAAAATACCTAATGATAGAACAAGACAGAATGGTCTCAAGCTGCATCAGGGGAAGTTTAGACTAGACATTAGGGAAACTTTTTTTCACAGAAAGGGTTGTCAGGCATTGGGACAGGCTGCCCAGAGAGGTAGCTGAATTGCTGCCCCTGGACATGTTTAAAAGCCACATAGATCTGGTGCTTGGGGCCATGGTGTAGTGATAGATTTGGTGGTGTGAGTGAAATGGCTGGTCTTGATGATCTCGCAGGTCCTTTCCGGCCTGGAAGATTCCAGGATACTTCTGCTCAGTTTAACAAAATGTCAATGGAATTCGATTTATAAGCCAAATATCTTACAAAGGCAAAGCTGACATCTCTAACTTTTATTAGAGAATGGTAATTGTATGGGAAATACTGAAAGGCATCGCTGCCCACTAATGGCAAGTTGAGCATTTTCATCCCTTTTTAAGTGTTCGAGGAAAGTCAGACACAAATACCTAAAGGCATACAGCTGTCACTTTAAAAGGCCTCTTTTGGCTAATCATAACTGCTAGGAAAATTGGATGGTTATGACACACCAGCATTTGTATTACAAATAATTAAAAAACGTTATTCTAGAGTTTAGCCCTTCACTCAATTCTGGCTGTTGCTTCACTATGATTTAAGCAATGTTCAGTGTATCTGGCACCAGGTATATGAATGGCAAGAGTGAATATTTGCAAACTCTTTTCATGGACCGGTCTAGAATTACAGAATAATTTCACTTGGCAAGGACCTCTCTAGATCTTACCTTCTTTTGCCTCATATATGGCTGTGTATATTCTGCATTTACATGTTTTTCATTATTCATATCTGTCAAAATCATGCGTTGGTAAATGACAACTGCAGTCAAGAGGCACTGCCTTCTGACCTATCTGTCCCCACTGTGGGCAAACAGCTGAATCACAGTTGCTGGGCCAGCATCTCCATAGGTCAGAATGTGCAAGTCAGCACACAGGGACAGAATCTGTTCCACAACCTCATTCCAAATGACTTGGCGTCCTTAGGAACATGAGTTTGGGTGGATGAAAAAGGTACTCAAACATAGGCAGCCCCTATTTTTCACTGTTTCTCTCAACTACTTGGCTGACTTCAGATTCTCTTAGAGCCAACTGGGCAGAAACGTTCAGCCAGCTCTGATGTGTCACGCTTGGTTTTCTTTGCTTTACACTTTTTATTTCTCTGTTTCTGCAGTATAATGGAGACTTTTCTGATTTTCAGGTTAAAGCTTTTTCAACTGAAATTTTAAAGCACTCTTCAGCTAAGTACAGAGTACACTAGAGGTGCCCTAGCAAGTGCTCTTGTGTCACATGGATTTCATGTCATTTGTATGAGTTAGAAAACTACTTTTAAAAATGCAGGCCATAAAATCTACAAAATAACAAACTCACATAAAATACCTACAGAATACTGGGGTTTTCCTCACCACCACCTTTGTTATAGTAACAAAGCATATGCTGGAGTAAAACTTACTATGCTGCAAGTTGATTATACATGACCCATGCTTTAGTCTAGTGTTTAATGAAAGGCAGATCAATCCGTGTGCAGAATCTTCCCTATCTTGCCCTTGACAGTGTAACGGGAAGGGGTAATTAATTAATGCAAGATGATATATAAAAATATTAACAATTTATTAATATTAAATATTCAGAACTCGCATCACCCCAATCACCATTTAATAATAATAATAACAGGCTCTTTGCAACATTATGGAAACTATGTACAGGCTATAACAGGATTTGGAGATAACTATTAAATATAAACATTAATTAAACTCGATATGAACTGGAAGAGAAGTCTTTGCGGTCAGTATACCGCTTGCTTACTAGATGGACACAAGGAGCTACTTTCTGCTTAGGGCAGAAGGCAATTAATNTGCAGGCCAAATGCGTGGAGGTATAAGAGGCAGCAGGCACGGGCACACCTTGTAATGGCAAAGGACAAAGGCGTCTGTGCTCCCTGCTGATCTCCCTTTTATCCAATACAGCCCGAGACCAATGAGCCTTTGGACACAGGATAGCCAATGAAATGGCAGTTACTCAAGATTTGCCCATATTAGGTGAAGCCATAGGCTTGCTTTACCCTTCTTTGGGCAGAACACGGGCCTTGCACAAGGCAACCGTGTGCACCTTGTTTACCGCAAGGTCTGGGCAGGCCAGAGACCCCAGACTTAGTGGCTCCAGGCATTTTGTCCCTTTTCCCGTGGTTGCTCTCCCCAAAACAGCAGGAGGGAGAGCAGAAAAACATGCCTGGGCAAGCCAGGAAAGGTATAAGCCCAATTTGGCCTGCCTAGGCCTACCACGACAGACAGTTATTTTTATTTACGTGTAGCTGATACACAAGATAGCTAAATTGCCAGGCAGGTATATTTTCCCCTCTCAAGTTTTATCATGGCTAAATGCTACAAGGCAACAGAGAATTAGGTTCTTTGTTTCACGAGGTGTTTTAAACTGAACGTTTGGAAATCTCATGGCAATTATTGCTGAGCATGAAATTCCTGTCCTGAGACTCATCCACCTCATTTCTACAACTCCATAATTCTCACTAACTCCCCCTGCTCTGTCCTTGTGAACTGGCATAATGCTTGTATATATTTGTACAGTATCTGTTATAAGTGAATGGTCTAACTGCTATAGATCATAGAGTAATTTATTGCATTTAGCTTTTGCTTTGGAAAATCTGTGAAATAGAAAAATCTTCTAAACATTTTTTTATATTAGATGCATGTTTTAAAATGAGAATTTACTTGATCCCTATCTTCTTATTCTCATTGTTGATAACTCTTATTTAAAGCACGGTCCTTGTGAGGACATTTGATGTATACTACAGTCCTCTGAAAGTAGCTTTTTATGGTTAATCTATTCTTTGTAAATGGGAAATTCCAAAGAGAAATCCTATATAAACCTCAGTGCTCCTATAAAAGGAAGAATTGGGAAAAGAAATCAGAAAATTGTAATTATAATGACATAACTGACAACTGGAGTTAATAAAGCAACTTATTGCTCATGGATATGTTACAAGGTAATCCAGAGATGCATGTTAATTGTCTACAAATGTTCTTAGGAATATATTCAGGAGGAGAGTGCAGAAAAAATATTTTAACATTGAGTTTTAACCAAAGACCTGTTATTTGAGTTTAATTATTACTGAACTAGGTGACATATTTCAGAATAGGATTCTGGCTTTTTTTTTCAACACCGAGCCAGTGAAATGGAATTAAGGATTTTATAAACATGTCACTTTAGCCAGTGTTCTGGGAGCTCTGAATTTCAGCCAGGTGCAACTGTTATGGCTCCATATTGGCAGGAACATGTGAATCAGCGCAGAAAGCAATAGCATTTTCTGAACAGAGCAAGTACATTACGTGTGTGTGCTGGTTTGAGGCTAATTGGAATATTTTAATGGAGAAAATTATAGACTGTGGTCTATAGACAATGGTGATGTCTACTTTACTCACAGGCTTGCTGAGATGTATAAAAACAAGGACACAAACATAGATAAGACAGAGTCTCTAATTGTCGGGGTCTGTGTTTCTGTTCTGCTTGCGGCTGTGTAACCAAATTAATCATTTTGCTTCTAAACCACCTTGCTGATCCTCCAAACTCACATTGCATATAAGGCAGACCCTGGGATAAGGTAGAGGGGTGGAAAGAAGGTGGAAGGGTGGTTGGGAGCCCCTCCTGGGGATTCTGATTTCTGGGAGGGATACTGTGTTTCTCTATTACCTTTAACTTGTAGATTTCTGTATATAGCTTTACATATTTTATAATATATTATAAATATCTGCTTGTATGTTGTGCTAAGCTGTGAATAGAAAGCTTCATTCCTTAGCTTCTAGCCATCTGAGTCTATTCTGGGTGATTTTCTTAAGAGTGAGAGGGTAAGTAACTCCCAAACCATCACAGTGTGAGATTCTCAGCATCATGGCATAACTCTTTGAATGGTCATTTATTTTCAAATGTAAATATTACATCTGTGTTACTTGTTGGTAAGAAAGAACTATGAGTATGTTAATAATCACCCCATTATTGTAATTCACCTCAAATAACCCTTATGCAATTTCAAAAGACAGTTGTATCCATTAAAAACACAGCTGATGACAGTGGATGGTCACCCCTCTAATTCTAGAGTGCTTAGCCACTCGCCCTCCATTACAGAGATAAATATTTAGGATGTCTTAATCTTGCTCTTTAATTCTTCAGAGAAGCACTGGTGAGATGCCATGTGACATTCTTTTCAATATGATGGAATTTTGCATTATACTGATGTATCTAAACCAGCAAAGGGCTTCATACTGGAGGATCATGAAACAAGAAAGTTTCAGTTATGCCTACCCTCTTTCTGAAAATATCAATGAGAAAGAATTCTGATCAAGTTTTCCACATGATAACCAATATTATTAAAGTATTCTTGTGGGCCTTGAGCTGACTTACCCACGGTCTTGTGGCTGAATGTGTGGGCTACTAACTTGTCTTCATTCTGTCTCTATCCCTGACTCTTTGACCCTCTTTATATCAAATGAAATTACAAATTTTATGCTATCCATGTGATGCCATAGTGCTTTTTAAAAGAATGGAACTGGCTTTTCTCTGGAACTGAAGTAATTCTACCAAGGGGAGTGCTTTCCTCAGCACAAAGACATCTAGTTATTGAGGCTGTTTGACTGGAAGAGACAACGCTTATCGTGTGCACCTTCTAGATGGTGGTGGTGGTGATACTATTTGATGGCTTTCTTCTAAGTTTTCCCATTAAACTTACTCTGGGAAGAGATCTGAAGATTGAAATAGAATCATAGAATTGTAAGGTTGGAAGGGACCTCAAGGATCATCTAGTTCCTACCCCCTGCCATAGGCAGGGACACCTCCCACTAGTACAGGTCACTCAAGGCCTCATCCAGCCTGGCCTTGAACACTTCCAGGGAGGGACCATCCACAACCTCCATGGGCAACATGTGCCAATGCCTCACCACCCTCACTGTAAAGAACTTTCTCCTAACATCTAGTCTAAATCTTCCCCCTGCCAGTTTAAACCCATTGCCCCTAGTCCTGTCATTACAAGCCCTTGTCAATAGTCCCTCCCCAGCCTTGCTGTAGGCCCCCTTCAGATACTGGAAGGCTACTCTAAGGTCTCCTCGAAGCCTTCTCCAGGCTGAAGAGCCCCAACTCTCTCAGTCTGTCCTCACAGGAGAGCTGCTGCAGCCCTCTGATCATCTTTGTGGCCCTCCTCTGGGCGTACTCCAACAGTTCCATGTCCTTCCTGTGCTGGGGGCTCCAGAACTGCACACAGAAATGCCACTGCAGTTTTACTCTCTTGCCTTTATTTTTCGTCTTTCCAACTTCTTTCCTATGATTTAATCATAAAATCACAGTATATTCTGAATCAATTTCTTTCTAAATGCAGTAGTTGCTTATACTCCTCTCTCAGTTAAGTCTCGTGTTCATGTCAAGAAAGGCAATCATAAAGACAAAGACTTCTTGCCTGTTGAATTAAGAAGACACATTGCCGTGTGACTACTAATAAAAATGATGCCAAGTTGGCTTTATTTAGCTCGCAAAAGAAATATTCTTTCTGTAAGATGGAAGAAAGGCATGTGTTCTGTTAGCCCTTACAGAGCAGCCTCCCCAGCCTCAACATGAAAAGGACAGCAATAACAGGACATGGTTAGAGCTAGGATATGACATATATGTAGGGTCTGCGTTAGAAGCCATAAGAGTGCTCTCTGGTCTGGGATAGACTGAATAGTGGACCTATCCTTTCAGCAGTACGTTAGTTTTGTGCTTGTTTAACTGGTCATGTAATAATATACACCATTTCAGTGACTTTTTGTAAGATCTTCCACCTCACAGTTATGTAACCAATTTAAATTTTCTGTTTTTGTATTTTCTTACTTCTTGTAACACAGTTTCTAAATAGATATCACTGTTGCTTAAATTTCCTCACTGCATGTCGACTGTCAGTTATATATGTTCTCATACATCCTTTGACAAGACTGCAAGCTGCTAGGTAGTTTGCATTTTTCTCAGAAATTAGTTTCCTTCCAAGTCTTTAGTGATTTTTCCTGTTCCTTTTTTGAAATCTCTCCAACATGCTGGTCTCTCTGCATGTCTGAATAGAAAAACCATGCGGGAGTCTGTGCAGTTACTATACAGGCTTTGGTTAAAATTGCTTAGATGAGTGTCATGGATTGAGTTGAACCTGCTGCTGTTATTCCTACCGTGCTGCGATCATTCTAGCTTCAAAACTGAAAGTGCTAACTGAACCAAAGTATTATGGGGCTTGAAGTTCAGATTGCAACATGGGAGGCTTCCTCTTCCGATTGCTGCTTCTGGGTTCCTGCTTCTTGGGTGTGGTCTCTTTTCTGCAGGGATAGTGGCAAGGCATATGGCAATCAGGTAGCTGCTGGCTTTGGCTTTCTGTTTTATGCTGCTGGGGGTTTTTTTTGTTCATTTATTTCTTTGTTTGTTTTTGTTGGGGTTAGTTTTTGGTTTTTTTCCCCACTGTATTTCACTCTGGTGCTTCCTCAAATAGGCTAAGCTAAGGTAATCATTCGTTGTATTATTAGATCAGTTAGATTATTAGCTAAGGTAATTATGCATTGTGATTACGATATCTCATGCTATATTAAACTCTTTTTAGCTCAACTCTGAGTTTTGTATGTTGCTCTTCTGCTCACTTTTGTGTTGGGGGAGCAGGCAGATTAGCCCTTGTGCTAAACCATTACAATGGGCGAACCGATTTTTGTGTGCGGAAGTTCACAATCTGCCTGTTGGCATTTTTACCACCAGCCCATGGTATTTTTGCTTTCAACTCCTGCCCTGCATTTGTTTTCATGGTGGAAAAATGTTATACAGGAAAGTGATGTTTTCTGTAGTGTGTTAATAACTACAGTGGAGCCAGTGGTCCTGCCACAGTTCTCAAAATTTAATAGAATTCTGAACTGTTGTTTAGAGTGCATGAGAGCATCATTTCAGGCATTGGCATTACTTTTAGTATTCCAAAGAACCCTTAAAAATCATCCAAGCAGTGTTTAATATCAGGTTCAGGATTTTACTGTGCATCTGATAAATTTATTTCAGAGCTTCTCTTCTGGCCCTTCCTTGCCTTCCTAAACCATACAAAGTAGGAGTAATACCATTCCAGGGTGGATGCACTTTGAGGGTATCTCCCAAGCCTCATCAACTATTAAATCATTATTAATATTGAAGACTTACAATTTATTATCAATGTGTTTATTTATACAGACCCCACTTTATTTGTTGGGAAAATAAAATATTGTTTGGATTCACACAAGAGTGCTTACAAATTATTTCCTTCATTCTCTGATAAAGTTTAGATTCAGAATGCTTTTTCAATGAGGAAAGTAACAGAAGAAAAAACTATGGAGAGACTTATAATTCTCTCAGTATGCTTTTCGGTTCAGCTTAAGGCATCATGTTGGCCAGCTAAGTTGTTCACATGCTGGGATATGTAGCCACCTGAGGATTGTGGCAGGGAAAATATACCAGAGCATTTCTCTTATGAACTTTTAAATAAAAGTCTGGCTTATGTAACAAGAGAAAAGAGGTATAGCATTAATATGCAGTATTTTTTGGTGAATTTTGTAATTTTTATTATATAGTCCTAGTCCTGTGTTTCTGTGACTGACATTTGCCCAGATTTTTAAATTAAAAAAATATACCAGTTTACTCAGAGTATGTTGCTCTCTGTGGGTTGTTCAAGAAAAGACTGGATGAGGCACTTAGTGCTATTGTCTAGTTGATTGGGTAGGGCTGCGTGATAGGTTGGACTGGATGATCCTGAAGGTCTCATCCAACCTGGTTGATTCTATGATTCTGTCTTAGATCTGCTACCCTTCCTTACTAATGGATCTTTTATGGCAAGATGCCGCCATTATTTGGCAAGGGGGCACCATTCCACCCTTCATCATAACTCATGTCTTTTCCGGTGCTGGCTAGCAAGACCAGACGCCCACACAGGCAAGAGCAAGTCAGAAGAGGAAGCTCCAGACCCAGCATGCAGGGAGGCTGCCACTTTTGACAGCAACATTCCTCAGGTGACTTTGGGTGATGCAGGAGACTTTCTTCTATGTTTGTTTGCTTTTTAATGTATGTTATCTAGCCAGACTAGGATGGAGATTGACTTGGCATTTGGCTAAGGGTTTTGGTATACACAACATATTCTTCCTTCTAAGAACAGAACCATGAAGGCCCTGGGTACAGAGCATTGCATACCCTCCCATGTGTACAGGGCCCAAAGCTGTTTTGATACTGGTGGCTGCTGAAACATCTACATCTGCAAAGCTGCTGGGCATCTGTGATTGTTGTCAGCCTAGAACTTCTCTGCTTTTGAATGCAGAGAATTGGAGTGGTTTAAAATTAGTTGAGTGAAACTGTAATCAAATCCATTTATAACTATCTGAATAAGTACTTTGTTTGCCAGGCTTGACAGCAGTTGGATCACTTACAATGCATGTGCCTGAATCTTTCAGAAGCAGTGTTTGATTATAAGCTCTCTGCCCTGGAGATGGCGTTTCTGTAATGTTTGTAAAGACACTGATGCAAAAAGGCTGTAAGTCTCCTTGCAGGTTCTGAGATTTGCTGCTCTTAAAAAAAACAAACCAAAAAACCAAAAACGTCATAAGATTTACAGAATGTGAAATCTGGGGATTTCTCAGGCATTGTGAAACTCCTTTTACAGGAATTATTATTCAACTTGCTAATAACATGTTTGCATTATGAGTATGTGACTGCTAAAAAATATCTCATATGAGACAGTTGAACAAACAGAAAAAATTGCTTTCAGTATCTATTTTCCGTTTGTTCAATAGATAGGTAGTGTTCATTATGTCATGTTTGTTGCATTAGGAAAATTCTTACAAGGAAGAAAAAATTAGTACTGCTTATGTGTGGAATCTTTCAAGAAAAAAATATTTCTCCATTTGAGCCCCTGTATTTACATAATCTAGTGGGAGAGAAGGACAGCATATCATAAATTCAAAATTTGACTTCAGTATGCCTTAGGGGAAAAGATGATGAGGAAGAGGGTTTTTTAAAATAAAAAAATAAGATGATTCTGTGAGCCATACAATTTAAAAAAAAAACAAAACAACAAAGCCTACATATGCTAATATGCTAATATGGGACAACTAGAGTTCTGCATATCATATGTTATGCTCTCTGCATAATATCCCCCTACCTGTTGTGTGCTTATGGTGTATTGGACTTGTCAACATTCTTAGCAGCAGTTATATTAAACACTGTAAAGGGATGGGGTAAATGAATTAATGCGAGATGATATATAAAAATATTAACAGTTTATTAATATTAAACATTCAGAACTCGCATCACCCCAATCACCATTTAATAATAATATTAACAGGCTCTTAGCAACGTTATGGAAACTATGTACAGGTTATAACAGAATCTGGAAATAGTTATTAAATATATACATTAATTAAACTCAATATAAACTGGAAGAGAAGGGTTTGCGGTCAGTATACCGCTTGCTCACTAGATAAGTATAAGACATAAGGAGCAACTTTCTGCTTAGGGCAGAAGGCAACCAACAATTACAAGAGGCTTTGGCATTTACCCACAAAATTATTATCTGACAGTACCCAAGGCGGGGTTGCTGTCGGTAGCCGTCAGCGGCTTTAGAGTCTCCCCTGGGCTTCTGGGGAAGGAGGCAGACGATCTCTGACCTGTTCCTGGTTCTCTGGACGATCTGTATTCTCTCCAGGGCTTCCGTCTGGGCAGAAGGCTTTCAGGTACAGGCAGGACGTCTTGCAGTCATGCTGGCGGTGCAGGCCAAATGCGTGGAGGTATCACGGGCACGGCACACCTTGTAATGGCAAAGGGCTAAAGGCAAAGGCAAAAGGCAGCGTGCTCTCTGCTGACCCCCTTTTATCCAATTCAGCCCGAGACCAATGGGCCTTTGGACACAGGACAGCCAATGAATGGCAGTTAGCCAAGATTTGCCCATATTAGGTGAAACCATAGGCCTGCTCCACCCTGTTCTGGGAAGAACACGGGCCCTGCACAAGGCAACTGTGTGCACCTTGCCTACCACAGGGTCTGGGGGCAGGCAAGGGACCCCAGACTCAGTGGCGCCACGCCCTTTGTCCCTTTTCCCGCCGTTGCTCTCCCCCAAAACAGCAGGAGGAAAGCAGAAAAATATGTCTGGGCAAGCCAGGAGAGTTATAAACCCAATTTGGCTTGCCTAGGCCTACCACGACAAACAAGTTATAAAAGGTGCTTTTTAAAGTAAAACTTCATAACATTATTTTTATAAGCTACGGTGCTTTAATTTTTGTGAAATCTATTATTTTTTATGACTCCACAAATTCTCTGACACCTCCTAGAGTTCAAAGTTAAACTCATTCTTCAGGCAGCAATAACATAATCCATACTTTCAACCATATCCTTGAGCTCTACCATCAGTAGATCACTTTGAAATGTGAATGCTTTTGTGTGAGACCCCATAATGTCAGGCTCTTTCAATGTTTGAAACTTACCTCAGTGAAATGTTGATTCAGTTATATATGCAATAAAAGTACTGCTAGAATCTACTTATGTACTTAATCTGGTCTACTCTTAACTTGCTCATCACTCAGTGGCAAGATGCACCCTTCTTCCTGAAGAACATTTATGTTTCAGCCTAATTAAAACTTTTTAAATAGCCATGAAATACCCAGAAATTTTGCTGACACTGTTTTTAGAAGAAAAATGCTATGGAACACATATTGAATTGTATGTGTAGAAAGAAGCTGCCTGGAGATGTTTTTTTTTCCTGGGCTCCATGACAAATTTTACATTCATCTGCACTTTAGTTTCACAAGAACATAAATATCAAACTATTTTAACTTGCACCCAACCGGAATATATATACTTTATGAGAAGAAAGACATTATTTAACAGTACTGTATTCATAGGTTATTGATCTCACATGGATAATAAACTTGAACCCTGCACTTTCTAGTCTTACAATACTGAAAAACTTGTCTTTTAGAAAAGTTTTTAGATTGTATCCTTATTTATGAAGACCTCAAAAAAAGGAAAAAGTTCATGTCACATATTCATGTAGGTTACACTTTCTAAAGCCATCTGGATATAGAAATTAGAAGTTTGTTTCTTTTGAAATATTAATTATCTAGAGCCTTATAGAATTTCAGTGGAGTCAGAGGAAAATGTTCTATCTTCTGATGAACATTCTCCTTTCACCATCAAGGTCTGGAGTCATCTTGGTGTCAACAAGGGAATTGCTGCTTCATCATACAAAAACTGATGCCAAATCATCTTGTCTCCCAAAATAACACTAGTTGGAGAAAAGTAATTTAGGAAAATACAGTTTAATAAGAAAGAAACTTAAAAAAAAAAAAAAGAAAAGAAAAGATGAAAAGGACACTAGAAACTCTTCAAATATGGAGAATAGGGCCCCAAAAGTCAATGAGTTAAGAGACAGACAGGTGTCAGCACAGTGAGATTCCATGATTTCTCTCATTTGCTAGGTTTCTTATGAAGAGCAGAGAATGATAGGGCTAAAGAATATACCTGTTTAGTAAGTTCTCTTTGCTGTTGCCCCCTCTTCACATCTCCTCAAGCAAAGCAAACACTAAAGTGTAGAAATACCTCCAGCAAAATTTGGCTGTCAATATTCTAGGAACTGTGACTTCTGCAGACACTTTCTGTTCCTCTTGTTCAGCTTTCACCAATTATATTTATTGCTAGGAAAATTAATTCATGACAACCTCATTAGTTTTTGTGTAGCTTTTTTTCCTTCTAGGTGTTCTTATTTACCTATATGTTCAATGTAAAATCCTCCTAGCTCTTGCTGCATTTTATCTTTCCTGAAATCAAGCTGAGTAGCCATCTCCAGCCTTTGCCTCTGTAATACTGACTCTTCCTGAGATTACTTTGAGTACATTTTAACTACCCTTTAAAAATAAAAATTGTGCAAAAGCCTGCAGCATAAGTTCCCTCTCTCAGGCTATTTAGTGCCTTCAAACACAGGTCAAGATATTTTCCTTCATTTTAATCTAAAGAAGAAAATAATTATAAGGGTCTAAAGTCTCTATTAATGCAAGAATGAGGACTTGGATTGCTTTTTAAAGTCAGATAGTTCGAAATGTATGACTCTTAGGATAGTAATGCTATTATATAGAGACCGTTGAATCACAAAGCAAAAAATAATGTCATTTCAAGGTCATTGGAGTGTACATATAAGAAATAAATATTTCTAATTCTAAATATAGCATTAATATATAATATGGCATTATAGCATTAATGCAGCTTTTCACATATAAGCTCTCCAATTTTTAATAAATTGAATAGGAGAGGGTTAAAAGATGCCATTAAGTTTCATGAAGGGCTTAGAGCAGCCTTAATGCATGTATGGTATTAAGTAATTTTATCTATATTTATTATGTATTACTAATGGATTTGTGAATCTCGTATGACTCAGTGTGCTGAGACAGCATTAACAGTGTCTTACAGGGTCTTTTTTCTATCTCTTTTACATCCTTTATTCTTTCTTAATAGTCCTTCAGGTCAGCAAATAAAGATTCCGATAACCCAATTTTGTTTAGATTATCCATATTTAATTTAACCCTTTTGTAAGGATTCCAGGATGAGATCTTGAGCTATACTTTGGTTTCTCCATCAACATAATTTTTTATGGATAATAACTATCTACATAGGTTTTGAAACAAGA
The DNA here is from genome assembly GCA_013399775.1 of Semnornis frantzii. Taxonomy (NCBI): domain Eukaryota; kingdom Metazoa; phylum Chordata; class Aves; order Piciformes; family Ramphastidae; genus Semnornis; species Semnornis frantzii. The sequence continues at coordinate 3,803 of VWYK01113565.1, read as the reverse complement.
CCCTGAAAGTCCTGGCTCTTAGAAATTTAGGAGTTTTATTGAAAAAGACAGGATGTTGAGGCTTACTCTAAGGATAGGAAACCAAAATCACATGGCAAGGATAGCTCTGATCTTCTTGTGCTGGATACATGGGGTTTAATCTGTTGCATGAACTGCATTTCCCCTGCAATGTTATCATTGCCCTCTCTGTGACAGGAGTGTTCTGCTTTGTACATGATATGTACATGGCATGTGTTAGCATGGCCAGTCTCTTCTCTATGGTAAGGAAACTTTGTCTTCTGGTCAACAGAAAGAAATGGGCTATTATTGTTTCATAAACCCATAATCCCAACGTTATATCATCTCAGGTAGATTTCAAAACAGTTTTACTTTCTCAACAAGGCACTATCCTGCCTAATCACTACAGGCTTGCTGGGTGATTGGGACTCTGTCTGACCTTGACCAACATCTCTGGACCTGATGCAGACTTGCTACTTTACATCCTTGCTCTTGGTAAAGTTGCTCATGCCGGCCTTATTACAGCACTCATTGCCAACTCACCTTCCCTTGCAGAGCAGCTGTCCCTCAATGCTCCCTGACATGCTCTGCATATGTCTTTGTCTTTTTTCTCCTTTTCTTCTGTAGTTGTTGACCTCATACTCCTTATTTTCTTCACTTTCTCTTCTACATACCGGAGGATATTAAGCTCCTTCAAAGCAGAAGAGAGTGTGTTTGTGGAAAAATAGTGCCTGAAACAACTACTTGTCACATGATGAGGATGCAACACAGTGTATGTTTCAGCTTAAAAGAACAGAAGTGGGGTGTATTTCCTAATGAATTCATTTCCCCTGCTTGCTTTCTGTGTGCCCACATTATTGACAAGAATCTTATCTAAGGACACCTAATGCGGTTTTTTTTTGGCCATGTAGCAGAAGTATCTGCAACAGAATAGAGCACGTTCGTAAGCGTATCTTTACCTGAAACAGTCTTCCAGGGAACCAGATTAGGTAAGGGCTGATTCTTCATACACTTGGAAAACACCTAAATGTCAGCTTTTATTGCTGTAGTTGTGAAGTACACTGGTGGGTACCCAGAGAAACTTATTTCAGCTTCACATTTGAAGGTGTATTGCTGACAGTTTTGGGCAAGTAATTTATTAATGATTACTCAAAAATTAAATCAATATCTAAATAAGTCTTGCTGAAATTAGCATTTGCTTAAATAGCATGTTTACCTCACAGATCATGGGAGACTCCAGCATCCTTTGTTTACGTAGGAGTAACTGTGTCTATATTTATTTTTCCATGTACAGTTAAACTCAGAAAACGTTGTTTTTGTCTCTTAGCCTGTGTGTAATGTTATTGACTGATAGGTGTAATGCTAAACCATGACTAAAGGCAAAACACAGTTGTTATTCCCGTATTTCCATTAGAGATGAATGTATTAGCATGTTCTCCGCCCATAATTTTTCAATCTCTTTTGATCTGCATGGAAAGTGGTACTTTACTAACAGGTTTTTGGGAAACCCGAGAGCACTGAGAGGAAAAAAAAAAAAACAAACAAAAAACCAACAAAAAACCCAAACCAAAAAAAGGGCAAAAAATCATGTTGCATCACCAGCCATGTAACATCAAAATTGCAAGTTAGAAAAAAATCTGTTACAGAGTTAAAAAAGAAAGTACACCTCTATTTGAAGGATGCAAACCTTTGTTATTATATATAACTGCCAGTCTCTTAGCCGAGCAGTGTTGCAGCAGAAGGAAAGACAAGAATTTAGCATGTAGAGACAAACCCAGAAAAGATATAAAGGTTATTAAAGCTATCTGAAGAAAATACTCTCTAAGTTTGATTGGTTTGAGTAAACTTAGAGGCCAAATATAGTGATTTAAGGGGCCACTTAATCTCTTTTGCTTATTAGAATTTGTCCTTTGAGTGAAGATAACTTGAAAAAAATCACAGTAATCGAGACCTTCTGTATTAATTCTAATATCAAATTCTCTTATATTTAGAAAACAAAGGGCTTGGAAAATCTTGGAAGCTGCAGCAGAATAAGAGATTGAATGCACAAAAAGTAGAATACATGATAATTAATGGGATAAGATAGAGCAAAAAACCCGAACATTTAAGCTTTGCAATCTCGCTTTATTCCCAAAGTAGTGTTATGCTGACCCACTATAGTTTAAAGCAGCCTTGGAGATATTCTAAAATCTTCCAGTTGGCCTCTAAATAGCTGCCTGCCAACAGGTAAAAAAAAAAGGACCAGCAAGTGCCCCTTGTGCTTCTTGTCCTGGGACTTGGACCGGAGTAAAAATGTCAGCTTTGTGTCTGCCAGAGGGACTTGTAGGAAAAGGATCAAAACCTGGTCCCTATTAATTTAGTTACTTAGACTATAAGCAAAAATGGGAGTCTCTGGCTTCAGAGAATTGCCTTTCCCTCTCTGCTGTGTTTTGTGGACATCTGAGGACTGCTGTCTGATACAAATGGCCTTGGTGAACCTGTTTTCTAACCACACGGGCATTAACTACTTCATGAGCAGCAGCAACTTTTCTATCAATTACGGTTTTCTGTAAATTCAATGGAAATTGCATTCATGTAATCTAAGAAAATATACACGTGGCATTGGATTCAACTGCATTTAAGTGTGTTTTGAGCTCCAGTGTTGATTTATTGTAGGGTACTACTTCAATATCAAATGGAGCATAATGAAAATGATAGATATTTTTTACAAGATACAGTGGAAATCTTCATGGACAGCCGAGGTGTATTTAAGAAAAAAGGTGATTTAAGTTTGCTACAGTCGAAATACTGTGAGAATATTCTAAAGTAGAGAATACTATTTACATGAGTGAACTATTGGATGGGTTTGGCAATGCAGAAACATCAGTAAGTTGTAGGTTGTGAAGGTAGGTACTATGTCACTTGCCAAGTGTCATTTGGAAATACTTGGAGATCTGATTTATTAAAATATTGTCTACTGCTGTTAATATGATCAGATGCCTGCTCCCCTTGAATGACTAACACCCCTCTGGGAGTTATTGCTGTACTTTTACTCATGCTAATCAAAAGTTGGTACACAAAGTATTTCTACTGCCAAGGGAGCTACAGCAAACAAGAAGCACTGAATACGATGATCTGTCTGTGAGTCAGCTGCTGCATGCTATCTCTTTTTGCTTGTTTATTTTGTTTTGCTCCTGTAACAGCAGTCATTGTAAAGCAATTCTTTGATAAATTTTTATTTTAAAGCTGAAACAAGAAGTAAATGTGCATTCAAAAGCAAGGACATACCCTTCTCTAGCCACTGATCTGAAATTTTGACCCTTGTCTGGTTAGGATACTTTTTTATAGGCACACAATTGCAGTTATTTTGTGTGTGGAGAATTAATTGTTAATTCTCTGGTTCACAGCTCTAATTATTAAGGCCTAAGTACTACTTTTTAGCATGCTGCTCAGAATATAGAAGGGTCTTGGATAATTAGCTTAATTCTTCAGTGGTTGTTGGTTAAGACAGTTACAATATTTTTAAAATTAAAAACAAAATTAAATACATGGAGCTCTGTCTCATATGATGTATCCTGAGAAAGTTTACTTCTCAGTTGTTTTTCTTTCCTTATAAGATCAATCGATTGTACATAATGTCAAACTATCAGCTAAACAAAATAATGTAT
>VWYK01113561.1:0-14241 GCA_013399775.1 Semnornis frantzii | reverse complement strand
GAACAGGTCAGAGATCGTCTGCCTCCTTCCCCAGAAGCCCAGGGGAGACTCTAAAGCCGCTGACGGCTACCGACAGTAACCCTGCCTTGGGTACTGTCAGATAATAATTTTGTGGGTAAATGCCAAAGCCTCTTGTAATTATTAATTGCCTTCTGCCCTAAGCAGAAAGTTGCTCCTTATGTCCTATGCTTACCTAGTGAGCAAGCGGTATACTGACCACAAACCCTTCTCTTCCAGTTTATATCGAGTTTAATTAATGTATATATTTAATAACTATTTCCAGATCCTGTTATAACCTGTACATAGTTTCCTAACGTTGCAAAGAACCTGTCAATATTATTATTAAATGGTGATCGGGGTGATGCGAGTTCTGAATATTTAATATTAATAAACTGTTAATATTTTTATATATCATCTCGCATTAATTAATTTCCCCATCCCTTTACACCTGTGTTATGTTGAGGTTTATTTGGTCTGAACTCACTGAACAAAACACATTGCATAATAAATTGGGCTGCTGGTTAAAACCTTAATGAATGTATGCTGCAAGTAAATTATTATATGGTCATTTTATACCTTAGTCATATGTATCCTTTTAGAGTTTAGTTACAGATCCTGAGACTATTTTTCTGGCTTAGGCATTTATGAAGACCAAAGCAAAGCATGAGTTGGAAATGAGTCTAATATCAGGAATCTGCTTAACGGAATACAAGAAATACAAATGCTACACATTGTTTGGTGTGGTCAGATGTAAATCTGATGAAGGCAAATGTGGCATTTTGATGGTGATGTCAATGTGATAGGGATTTTACCCAAAGTATCTCTCTCTCTACTTTGGGGATAGTAGTACATGTTTGAAATGTCTGATGTCTGTGTAATGACATCCTGTGGTAGAATAGATAGGATCAGAATTATCTTATGGACCATTGCCTGTCAATTTACTTAATTCTTTTTTGGATTAGACTTTAATTCTTAGGAAAGATCCAAGTCATCCTTATTGAGCCACTCCACATTTACACTAAGTTGTTCAGCTGGTCTGAACCTCATCCAGTAGATAGAACATCGAGAAAAGCAGCCACCTAACATAGCCAAGACCAACAGCAGCCACCTAACATAGCCAAGACCAACAATCAAGTAACACCAAATGAATTATTAGATTGTGCCTGAAAACAAATAGAAATTGAGTGCACTTAACACATCAGCAAAGGCCTGTGTTACTACATTACTAGGCAAAAAAAAAAGTAAGATGCAAAACAGTAAGAGGATGTTATACCATTACACTTTGAAGTCAATGAAGGGAGTTGCAGAGCTATATGGACACTGAGCACTATGTATAACCTTAAAAGAAATACTCCTGGAAAAATACTTGAGTACTGATGCACAGAAATTTAAACAATAACCAACTATCATCATAGAATCTTAGAATGGTTTGGGTTGGAAGGCACCTTCAAGGGTTATCTAGTCCAATCCCCTCCAGTAAGCAAGGACATCTTCTATTAGATCAGGTTGCCCAGAGCCCTGTCAAGGTTGGTCTTGAAAATCTCCAGGAGTGAGGCCTCAGCTACCTCTCCAGGCAATCTACTCCAATGTTCCACCACCCTCGAGGTAAGGATCTTCTTCCTAACATCCAATCTAAACCTCCTCTTCTCTGATTTCAAACCATTGTCCCTCATCTTATCACTACAGGCCTTTGCGAACAGTCCCTCTCCAGCCTTCTTGTATGTCCCCTTCAGGTACTGGAAAGCTGCTATTAGGGTCTCCCCAGAGCCTTCTCTTCTTCAGGCTGAACAATCTCAGCTCCCTCAGCCTGAATATGGAGTTCAATTTGATGAAAAATATTAGCATGGGTGACAAAGTATGATGTAGGGCAGGGCTGGATTCAGAAATTAAAATTTATTATAACTTTAGAGGAAAGTGGTTGGGTAACTGCACAGAATATTTCATCTCATTACTTGGAAAATATCATTAGTCATTTATTGCCAGAGAACATTTGAATAATGTAATATTGGTTTTAACCTTTGCACTTATGTTTATTATACTCCTTCTAGAAATGGTGGATTTACAGTCTTGCTTTTTCTGTTTCTGTGATTTCTTTAAATTATTAATTACAGAATCAGCTTGGTAATAGTTACAATATATCCCTTCTCTTTAATTCTGTGATGCTCATTTGTGAAATACATGTACAAAAGCACTTCTTAATTAATTATATGATAGATTTCTTCGTGTCTTTCTCTTTCACCTTTTCTCACTTGCATCCTAGTTTGTCAATAAAAAGAACAGGTTCCACGCTTGCAAATTTTATTTTTTTTCCAATAGCAAGAAGACATTTTAAACAGTTCTAATATATAGAATCATAGAATTGTCAGAGCTGGAATGGACCTCAAGGGTCATCTAGCTCCAAACCCCTTCCGTGGGTAGGAACACCTCACACTAAATTAGGTTGCTCAGAGCCACATCCAGTCTGGCCTTATATTATTTCTGAAGGCATCAGATTGATGGTCTCAAACTCTTTTCCACCACCAAGAAATGGAGGTGGTGGGAAAAGTGGGGATTTGAAATTCTCCACATTTCACTATGTGTGTTACATTACAATATGTCGGCAAACAATGCTTTAAAGGATGAGCTCATAACCTTTTCTCTTGGCAGCCTGTTGTTTGTAAGACCATTGGTTTTTGCTTAAAGACATGAAAAATGAGACAGAGAAATCAAGCAATGTACTGTTTAACAGTCCTGGTTAAGTAGCACCACCCGTATGTACCTGAAACTTCAGGACCTGTGGAAATGATAACTGAAGGAGGTGGTATAAGTTATTTAAATCCTTGGCTTTTTCCATCAAAAATGCCTCTCAAAATTTTCATTAATGGTAAATTAGAGCACATACAGAGTTGGAAATGTTTTCTTCTGCTAAATATCAGCAAGCTTTTCCAACAAACAGCAGAAGATCATTATTAGTGGTCCTTTGTACCACTGAAATGTATTGTATTAAAGGATTAATCACCGTTTATGCACTCGATTTGCTTTTCTACAGTGGGTTTTTCAGACTAACACAGATTTACTGTAACAGAGTTCTACTTCCAAAAAGAACTAAGGCTGCCCTCCTACATATTCCATCAGCCCTACAGAACAGGATTAATCACCATACAGAAAGGTTGGGAGCTGCTGCTGTTCTATAGGCCAGTTGTCTAGGTCATTTTTGTTAGGTGCTGTTAATAAGAAGTCATTAGTTTCATGGAGAGATACTTAATCTTCAAAACTTCTCAAACTTTTTAAAGTTAGCTGAGAAAATTTATTGTTTGATGACTTTGCTCTCTGTGGACAACTCGTACCTGCTGTTGTGAGGGTTATACAAAGTCCATGCTTAACAGTATTAATTCAGTGTCACTGTTTATGAAGATATTAATTATTTTAAGACCAAAGCAGAGATAGTGAATATCACATATATGAATGTTTTGGATTAAGGGAAGTTAGAGAAATTGTCCTCATTTCTTAGCCCTGTTCTTTGTGTTGTTTTTTTTTTCTTTTATGCCTAGGTTCTTCTTTTAGTGTATGTATACTAAAGATAGGGTCTGGTTGGGGAGACTTTGAGGAAGGGAGTAATTGTCTGTATAATCCTTGTTATTATATCTAAAGTGATAGTTGAGGGCTAGGAGCTGAAACAATATTTTATGAAAGTATCATGTTGAAGTTTTTGCAGGTTTCAAAATATTTAAATATGTAAATTTCAACTAAGACACTTCAGATTTTTTGATATCCTAATGATTTTAAGCATCTCATTTCTAGTCAAACACTGACAAAAGATCTTCAGATTGCAGTGTGAGATGGTTTCTATGGTTACAGTTGTTTCCTAGCATTTTAGTGACATCTTTTGTGAGCATTGGCTGCTTCACTTATTTGTCACTAATGTATGTGTAGAACTATAGTTAATAGCCTTGGGCGGACAATTTTTTTTTTTCCCTCTGAATGGTGGTATTGTTTTTTAGCAGCATTTTTCAATAAGGTGACAATGCACTAGCATACTAATGGTATGTATGGTATTTTAAGATGTCAAGTTTTCAATAAAACGGCAATGAAAATTTTGCATTTCATTTAATAGCTAAATATTCATGAATTTTTCACAGCGTGAGCAAGTGAGCAAGAAAATAAAGAAGCTGTATAATGTGTAATGCTAAACATCAAAATTTTAATTTCTTTTCGTGTAAGCTATTCAGGATTTTTTAATAAGCAGCTCTTTATGGATTTAAATGAGCTGTAACAAAGGTATATAAAACTGAGACTTTAAATAAATTTAAAATATTTTGATATGGCTTATTTATATCTTAGTGTGAACGAAACATACATTATGAATAGCATCCTACATGTGCAGAGAAACTGTTATGACCAAAGACTGGGCACTTATGTGTGATAAGTGAGGGTAAACAATTATATATTCAGATGCAAAGGCCACCCTAAGTCAGAGACTATTTTGTTAAAAATATTTGGATTTATTTAATCACAGTGTTAATGTGTGAATTATGATCAGCTAAGAAGAAATGGGTGCAGCATTATAATTTGTAGAGCATAGTGTTATCAGTTCCTGAGCATATTAAGAGTTCAGTTCTATGTTAGACAGCATGAGCTTGCTGTTGTCTTTAACAGAAGCAGAATTAGTTTATTGCATGAATTAATTCCTTATATATTCCCAGTGCCAGTAACCATATGTGCACTGATTTATGACATGATTTCCCCCTTCAGTCTGTACTTCCAAAGCTCTTTTCAGCTGAAAGGTGGCTAGCCACTCAATGCTGGGCATTTTTTTGTCAGCCAAGTCACTATTTTAAATGTAGATTTAAAAAATGCATTATTCAGCAGTGACACAGGAAAGGAGGACTGGGCTAAGGTTTGTTTCTACTCTGTATTTGAGGAAGCTTCCAAAAATAAGAATTTGTACCACGCTGTACCATCCAGTCCATCACCTATTGCAGACCATGATTTTCATTACCTCTAATTCTGTTTTGTTTTCACAGGTTGGTGTGTTATTTCAAGTTATCCAATCCACACGTCCTTCCCAATAAAAATAGCACAAGAAATCATATGTCCCAAAAGACATGCTTAGAATACAGGCATGCTCTAAAGTAATGGAATGCATAGTCAGTGTGCTCCATTACCCACCTGTCAGCTGGGCTGAACTCAAGACCTATAGCAAGATACATGAACAAATGTCTGAAACAGGCAAAATAAAAACAGGGGACGGATATATCAACTATATGTGGATGTAGGTGATAGAGTAATATGCATTCTCTGCTCAGGAAGTACTAGTGTCATGAAGAAGTTAACCATCCCTGTACAAGACATCTATTCTCACTTCCATGACAGAGTCAAGACAGCTAAAAGGCCACAAAAAGCCAAAAGCATCTGGTGACTGCTTCTAACCAAACTGTTTGCCCTCCAGACACCCATTATATGCAGCTGAAGTGAATTCTTTACATAGATATGGCCTGCGACCACAATGAGAAAAATCATTGTTTGCATGATTTTGTTTTGCTTTTAATATGCCTGAATAAAGACAAAGAAGTAGGAAAATCAAACCTCTAAACTAATTTAGAGCCTGGCTTCCTTCCTGACCTTTGGAAATGTTAAATTTTTCATCTCATAGCTTTTTTTTGTATGTTTGTTTAGTCTCTTTTTCCTGTCTCTTTTTAGGGAGCTGTTATTTATCAAGATGGCTAATTGACTGAGACTTTGATTTAAGTGGTAGAATTATCCAAAGGTCTCTTGCTAATTTGCTCCTAATAGCAACTGTTTCAGGTTTAGCAGTAAAACAATTAGACCACATTCCTATGAAATTTGTCTACTTGAGTGACTTAGAAATTCCAGACAGATGAATGAAATTCAATACTTACAGATAGGATTGGCTATATACATCTTCCTTACCATTTATGCATCTTATAGCTTATGCCAATTTAAAAGAAATGGTCATCTATTGGAGGGGTTTTGTGTAATTGGCTGACTACACCTTCTAACTCTTAACAGAAATGGAGAAGAAATGCCTCTTAATGCTTATACCTGAAAGAGAAGAAAGCTCTCATCCTACATAATGTAAAAAAAGGCAGATCTTTGTGAGTTGCACTCTGATACTTTATGTATGCATGTCATTTTGAGTTCTTCTTTTGCATACCAAAGGAACTGATTAAATACCATAGAATAAATACCCAAACCAAACTGTACTTCTGACATCTATTACCTCTTCCCTGTTTTTTAATAAGCTCTCTTTGCAAGTTTTATGCTGGTCCAGAAGTATAATGCTTCCTTATTGTGGAAACAGTTTGTTTCACTTTTAACTTTGATAATGAGAGGGTTAGGAGGAAACAAAATCTATAACTGAGATGCAAGTGCATTTTACTTGCTTATAAAACATACACTTGTGGTCAAACCTTAATATAATCTGTCAATTACGTCACCAAAGTCACTTTAAAAGAAAAAGGGTTGACTTTTAGAATCATAGAATCATAGAATGGTAAGATTGGAAAGTACCTCAAAGATCATCTAGTTCCAAACCCCTGCCATAGGCAGGGACACCTCCCACTAGCACAGGTCACTCAAGGCCCCATCCAACCTGGCCTTGAACACCTCCAGGGAGGGAGCAACCACAACCTCCCTGGGCAACCTGTGCCAGTGTCACACCACCCTCACTGCAAACAACTTCCTCCTAACGTCCAGTCTAAATTTCCCCTCTGCCAGTTTAAACCCATTGCCCCTCGTCCTGTCATTGCAAGACCTTGTCAATAGTCCCTCCCCAGCCTTCCCGTAGGCCCCCTTCAGATACTAGAAGTCTACTCTAGGGTCTCCTCGAAGCCTTCTCTTCTCCAGGCTGCAGAGCCCTAAATCTCTTAGCCTGTCCTCATAGTAGAGCTGCTCCAGCCCTCTGAGCATCTTTTAAGAGTGCTTTAAGTACACAAACCTGAGATTAAAAATCCGCTTTCCAAGAGGGGCAGCATGTTTTGTTTTTTGTGCTGTAATGACAGGTAAGTTTCTATCTGCAGTTCAAAACATCTTAGAAAACAAGAGATAATGTCCCACTATTGTATTGAGCAAGCTGCATTTGATCACTGAGCATAGGAGTAGTATCAGGGTTTTGACTGAGTAATCCTTCATCAAGAGTCATATTGTCAAAACGTTCTTGCAAGGGTTTCCTCTGCAGAAGTACACACATATTGAAGTGTATGCTGACAATGTATTACTTATGGACTTTCTTCTTTTTTTTTTTTTTTTAACAACACTGGAAGTTGTCTGAGTCCTTTGCATCCAGATTGTATCAAGTGTTCCACACTTAGGATTATCTGTTGCTTCAGTAGTTTGCCAGTCTCCACTTACAAAATGTTGAGCACAGGAAAAGGTGCGATGTGAAATCTTGAAGTGTTCTGGGTTTCGGTTTTGTTTTTTTTAATATCCCAAAACACAGCCTGATAGTAAGCTAATGAACAATATATACTACATAGACATAGCCTACCACATGCCATAAGATGACCTCTTTTTCTAAGGTATTTTTCTTCCAGGTATACTTCCTGAGAATACAGTGACATTTCAAATGTAATTAAACTGAAGACAAACTTCAGTTAAAATTGAAGAACACTGCCTTTTCCAAGCTGCTCCTTGATGAAAGTGAAATCTTTCTCATTGAAGAACATTGCCTTTGCCAAGATGCTCCTTGATGAAAGTGAAATCTTTCTTGAGACTTTACATTAAAGCTTCACATCAAACAAGTGAATTTTTTTCTCTGGGAAGATAACTAGCTACCCCAACCGAGCATCCTTACTAGGGGAGCAGGTGTGTGTGGTGGTGCCTAAAGAGCCAAGAATCTGGAGACTGCTGAAGCTACACTTTTGGAAGACTCTTACAGAGAACAGGGCTTCTTTGTTGTCCATTTCTATGTCTTCAGCAGTGTGCATAAGCTACCAACACAACAGAGGGCAAGGGAAGACAGCGGAGGTTGCCACTCCCTGTGGCACAAGCAGCTGAGCCAGGGGCGGGGCCTCACCGGCCAGTGCTGAGCACCTCAGTCTCAGAGTGGCACAGCCCTGACAGAACCAGCGAGGGCAGCTGGAGTCCCGATCAGCAGGTAAAGGTGTAACGACAAGGCAGGTCCAAAGCCAAGCCAGAAAGTCACTCTGCAGCTCAGGATCAGGGTTGTCAAGGGTAACTTGGGTCAGACATGGTCCAGGATCACTTGGGTAGGCTTAGGCCTCCAGCAGTCCTACAGCACAGCTCAGGCGCTGAGCAAAGGCCTAAGTTTAAATGGAGCCTTTGGGCCCATGGGCAGAGTACACGGGTGGAGGTGCCAGGTGAGTCTTCTTAGGGCCATTTGAGTTCATTACAGGTGGAGGTGCTAGGTGAGCAGTATCCGAAGGGGGCCTACAGGAAGGCTGGGGAGGGACTATTTACAAGGTCTTGCAATGACAGGACAAGGGGCAATGGGTTTGAACTGGCAGAGGGGAGATTTAGACTGGATGTTAGGAGGAAGTTCTTTACAGTGAGGGCGGTGAGACACTGGCACAGGTTGCCCAGGGAGGTTGTGGCTGCTCCCTCCCTGGAGGTGTTCAAGGCCAGGTTGGATGGGGCCTTGAGTGACCTGTTCTAGTGGGAGTTGCCCCTGCCTATGTCAGGGGCTTGGAACTGGATGATCCTTGAGGTCCCTTCCAACCTTACCATTCCATGATTCTCTGATTCTCCGAGTCTACTCAGGGCCATTCGAGTTCATTACAGTGTGCCGGGGTCCTGACAGAGACTTCTGCTCCTCTGATCTGTACTGAACGAGTGTTCAGAACGGTATCATGTCACATGCTGGCCCCTACGTAATCATAGTAAGAGTAATAACTGCTGTCTTTAGGACAGGTTGAGAACAACTCCCAGATTACACATGGCCTCAGCAGGAGAAAAGGAAATACAATGCAATCAGTGTAAGATTGAAAATTTAGATGGTCTATGTGCATGAAACCCTACAGTTTGCATGTCACATAATGCCTTGCAACCCTAGCAACAGTGTTACAGCAATACCAGTCACAGCAGTATTAGACATGGGCTCTGTTACACAAAACCTAAAGTAAGGTTTTATTCACAGAAAGTGCACATTGTATGTAGAACAGTTTTTACAAGTCTGAATTTCTATGTCTTTTTAAGAACAACCTTATCTCCTTTTATCTGAAACAGTGGTGCTATCTTACATTTTCTAAATGTTTAAAGACAATGACTACTGTATTACCAAAGCTGCTGGGATGGAAGGAACCTATGGCATTTTGTAAAATGACAGTGATACTTGATAGTATGGTCAGTGATTAAAACAACTGAAGACTAGTCAAAAAATCCTGGAATGAACTATGGAAAATCATGAAACCTTTCTAGAAAGTTGTATTTCTCAAATGTGCTGCAAATCCTGCTTTTGCCAAGGATTATTTTTACAAGGCAGCTCTCTGCTAATGGAGAGGCCCTCCACGATGCTGTGCCTGCTACTGACTGCTAAAGTGCTTTTTTTCCTATTCACTATTCATAGTAGATTTTGAGTTGTTTTTGTGCCCATGAAACTGAAGACTAACAGTTTCTGGAGCCAAGCGTAGTCTCTTTGTTGGGTAGAAATAAAGCCTACAGGAGAGGATGGATGTGCTCAGCGTCCCAGCAAGTGGCTTGAGATGAAGTGATATTGGCAGGATTCAGACTGAAATTATTACAGAACATGAATGCCACGTGCAACTGCTGCCTGGCTGTTTCTGTGCTTCTCTCCTTTTGTTAAAAAGTGCTATCTTCAAAAAAAATAGTAATAACCTTGATCTTGTGCCATTGCTATCTGAAAATTGCAGGGTCTTATAGATCCCAGAATGAAGGATCAAGGGGGAAAATGATTGTTCTGCCAAACATGGAGCTTTTGTAATGCCTGTATTGTGTATTGCTTCCCCAGGAAAAGCCTCCCATTTAGCTTAGCTTCTAAACTAGCCTTACCTAGAAGTTTGGTGACACGCTGTCTCTATCCCAAAACAATCTGAGAAACTATTGACAATTGCTGTTATCCAAGTCTGGCAGTTATTGAGAGTAGGTTGGCATATTTTCAGGTTTATTCATTTGTGTTGTGCTAATAACAAAGTTCTATGGGATTTCCTTTAGGTTAAATAATCACACTAGATTTTGTGATAATAAAATGAAGAAAAACATTGCCTCTAGCCAGTTGCAGGCAGGCTCCCTCAATCCTGCCAATACTTCTCAATCCTAGTTGTGCTATCCCTTCCAGTCAGTCCTGGGTTTGTCAACAACAAATCATGCCAGCTGAGTAGTGGTTTTGTGATAAGAACAGTTGGACATTAGTATGAGAACATTTTCACCTTAGAAAGAGTTTCAATCTAATTTCAAAAGTGAAAAGCTTCTACTTACATCATTGTTTCTTGTTCCCCTTTTTTGAAATAATGTCAGTGTCTTCTACTATAACCTTCATTATTCCTAGCATCATGTGCCACTCTATTTTTGTTAGTACAAGAATAAAATAATTGTAAGCATGTTAATTTGAGTCATGAAAGCTAAATTCTTGACTTTGCCAGAAATGTTTTAGTAGCTGTGGTCTAAAATTAGAAGGACATTACTGAAGCCGAATCACATTCCTTAATCGTGATACTCTTCATGAGAGAGAACAGATACTCTTATTTCTTCAGTAATATTACTCATTTTGGAATTACTGCCCATGCATCCTTGCAAAATCTCAACTATGATCACACACTCAGGCATGACTCTCTAATAAACTCAGTGTTCTAGGAAAAAAACTGCTAGTTGTTCTAAAAAATGCATTCTCTTGGCATTGCTCCAGAAAGCCAAGCCATTTGGAACTTGGCCTCTCAGTTTGATATGTTTAACATCCAAGTCCTTCTAATGTAGTAATGTCCTTCAACAAATCATGACAAACATGAGTATTGAAACTCTTCCGTTAATGAATTCCCTTCTGGGTTTCTCCACCAGTTTGTGTTCTTAATCTTGCTTAGTCTTTTCCTCCTGAGGATATCTTCTATCCTGGCACACCCTTCCTCATAGGTACCAGGTGGGATCATTTTAGTACTCAGATTTCCTTTAATACTTTCTTTCCATTTCTTTACTTACTTAAAACAGAGCTAGGCTCAGTCTTCAGTATAGTGCCACACACACACTGTACTCAGCTGCTGCTTAGGAATGGTTACAGAATCTGAAGGAGCTACATATCTGTATTGCCATGATTTCATTGAAAGTATATTTCCTTGATTCTGAATCACCACAATTCAGGATGAGTTGTAGTCTATCAAATTTCAAATACTACAGAATCTCTAAGTGAGTGCAGAATGTCTGGGGTTTTGGCCTGTACTCTGTGGGGAAATAAGGGCTGGATTGCTGGCATTATCACCACAAATTTGGGGTAGTATTTTCTCTTTTAGTCTTGCGGTCAGAATATATTTTTGTGATTTTTAAAACCCGGCCTTAGAGCAATGAATGTGATCACATTGACATGTAAACAGAGGATTTGCTACATTAATCAATCCAGCTTTTATACAGTATAAAATACTAAGGATCTTGATACGTCTCTTCCTCTAAAAGTTTCTGAAGTTTTACGAGCACATTTTAAAAACAAAAGTTAGAAGACTGCTGTGTTTTGAGCTGCTGTTTGATGATAATCCTTTTTTCAACTTTAAAGACTGAGACCATTCTAAAGGAGAGATGTTTTGGAGGTTTGTACTTTTCCTTATGTGTTAGACCTGCTCTGGATTGATTTTATTTATTTTTTTTTATATATATATATTTCCCAAAACTATGTTTAGAGGGAAACTTTGTTTGCAACTTTCTATTGTTAATTTCTCTAAGAACTTTGTGTTTCCATCATGAACTTCTTTTAGCAATGATGCAAAATTAATAATCTATATTAATTTTGATATTGAGGTGAAGATTGTTACTAACTAAGAAAATTGTTTATGAACATTAAATTTCACCAGAAAACTTATTTACAAGGTTCAAAACAGATGGTTTGGAAATTTATACGCACAGGGAACAGACAAAACTGGAATTAGCAAACTCAACCATTATACTGGAAGAGAAGATTCTTGTGGCCAATATACCGCTTCCGGTTAGTTATCCCACTTATGCACTAGATGGATGCAGGAAGCTCCTTTCTGGTTATGGCAGAAGGCAATTAGTGAATTACAAGAGGCTTTAAGTATTTGCTCACAAAAACATTGACAGTACCCAAAGCACGTGGAGAGGTTGCTTTTGGTGGTCGCAAAGCCATTAGAGGCTTTGGAGTTTCCCAGGCTCTTTTCTCAGGGAGATGGGAGTCTAGGATAGTCTCTGACCTGGTTCCTCTTGATTCCCAATTCAACAGAAGCCTTGCAGAGGGGCAGGCAGGATGCAATACGATGTGCAGTCTTGGCACAATATCACGCTGGCTGTGGAAGCCAATCATGTGCAGGCATTTAGAGCCCGTTCCTGGTGGTGGAGTTCCAGACAGTTCAGGATGCAATGAGGCAGCNGTTCCTGGTGGTGGAGTTCCAGACAGTTCAGGATGCAATGAGGCAGCAGCAGCACCATGAATACAGCATCGGAGAGCACAGTGTGCTACCTGCTCGTCCCTTTTTATCAGTACAGCCTGAGACTAATGGGGCTTTGGACACAGAATAGCCAATCAGAATGGCACTTTGCCAAGCTTGACCATATTAGGTGAAGCTATAGGCTTGCTTTACCCAAATTTGGGCAGAACATAGGCTTTGTACAAGGCAACCGTGTGTACCTTGTTTACCACAGGATGCAAAACAAGTCTGGGCAGACCATAGTCCTCAGACACAGTGGCTCCAGGTCCTTTGTCCTCTTTCTTGCTGTTACTTCTTCCCAAAGCAGAAGGGGTAGAGCAGAAAAACATGCCTGGGCAAGCCAGGACATGTATAAGCCTGTTTTGGCCTGCTTAGGCCTACCATGACAACTTCAACTTGATTTTTTGGTTTTGGGGGTTTTTTAAATTATTTTATTATTTTTTAAACTGTCATCTGAAATATATTGAGCTCTGTACTGCATTGACTTTAATGGTAAGCACACATTCAGTCTTTGAAATATTTCCACCTGATCAAAATATTTCCACCTAATTCTAAGTTTTGAGCATAAACTTAGAGTCCCATCTGACTCAGTTACGTGTGCTGTAGTAGGATATTTTACACTCTAATATTGTGGTGTATCTAAGAGTAGTTCATCTTCCTTTATAGCTCTTTGCAGTTGTTGCTGAATTTCATGTTCATGACTCTGCTTCATTCCCCTCAATTTTACCTCTACTGATAATACAGAAACGACTCAGAGTTCATCACCAACATCTTTCACTTTGAAATCAAAGATAATTTACAGCATAGACAATGCTAGCATAATGTGATTTTAAATTATTCCATGTTTTCTCCAAAGTGCTTGTGGAGAGATGCTGTGGACTGTCATGTACTAAGGCAGACATTTTAAATTTATTTTATTACAGTTTGCAGTACTGGAACACAGTACTGGAACACAGCTGTGATCTGAAAGGTCAGTTTGATATTTCTTCTGCAGAACTGAAACAATGAAGATGCACAATTTTGGGGCTGAAGAGAAAAATCACTGCATCCATTTAGTACATGAATGAATGTACAGCTATAATTTTTAGTGAGGATGTCTTCTACAGGTGCATTTGCAGCAAATATGAAGAGGAGGAATACTGGCTTTTATTTCTGTAGCCTTTTTCAAAGCATTGGGTTTGTTGTTGTTTGGTGGGTTTTGTGGGGTTATTTTCTCTTACAGGTCATGACAGCAAAGAAATGTTTATTATGGTAGCATATATTGTAGATGGATTTTTTTCCCAGATGGATAAACTCATATAGTTCATTTTACAAAGGGGAGAAAGGGCCTCTCTGCTGTTGATATGATGTTGATTTTCATATCAGTCATCCGTAGAATAGAGACTATAGAACAAAAGAAAGACAGAATTTGAATTATTCAATTCTATTAATTTCAAAGTTTATAATTTCATTCCCAATGCCCTAAACAAGTATTTTACCTGACACCATGCATCTTAAAAGTTGAAGTGACCATAATTCATTTTTAATAACCATTTATGTTTAGAATTAAAAAAAAATATAGAGTAGATTTCTAAAATAATGACTTGTAAGAAAAATAATTTTGAGTCCACAGAGAGCTGACCATTATCAGAGCGGGCTTTTTCTTTTCAATTTCTGCTCACTGAGCTGAGGGGGTGAACAGACT
>VWYK01113557.1:0-10130 GCA_013399775.1 Semnornis frantzii | reverse complement strand
AGAAAAAAAAAAAAAAATTAAGAAAAAAACCAAACTCACAAACAAAATAAATCCAAACAAACAAAAAAACCTCATAAAGAAGCAAAGATCGAATAGTAGTTATAGTAGTACATCTGTGAAAATGTTTCCTTCTACAGCAACCTAGGCTTCAGAAAACTGCCCCAACACTTGAAAAATATTCTCCAGAAAATTTATGGATGTCTCACATAAGACTATCTTGCTGATTTCAATAACTGTCCATTTAAATCTGTTGATGTAGCGTTTAAACCTTGCTTCACAAAAGAAAGAGGCTAATACACACATGGGGTTGCACTCTCAATATAACTGTCTGAAAGTGATGGTCTGGATTTACTCCTGATGAGATCAGCTCTAAGGCCGGAAAGCAGATTTATAGTGTGAACATAAATGAGCATGGAGGAGGGGGACCTTTTTGATCATACATATGCTTGTCAGACAAAATGTGCTCAAGACCTCACTGCCAAATAAGCAACAGTGAGTTCCTTGCAGCCAGTGGAAAATGACATCAGGACCACAACTCTGAACAGATGCACCAGGCTGATGGGTTCGATAACCAAACTCTGGTAAAGGGCCAGGGAAAAAATGGCACTTAGGTGCTAACATGGGGGCTGGACTGTATTTCTTTCAAACTAAACTTACGGGTTTCACAGAGGGGCAACAGTTGAGAAATAGTTATATCATTCAGCAGCAGCTTAAAGAAAAAAGAGGAGTTAATGCCGTGGTAAGGTCTGAAATACCCTGCTACCTCAGTTTCTGCATATTGAGGAAATAACTGCTTCAAACAGATAGTGGTACTCAACAACAGCTGAAGGAATTAACACTGTAGTAAACAGGTAGCTGTCCTTGGCCTTTCCACTCTATCCTTCTGTTACACTATTTTAACCAAAACAGTTCCTTTATTTCTGCCTTCCACGTCAGCAAAATAAAAACTATTTTATTTCCATTATACACCATATGGTCTCCTGATCTACCTTCTTGATTTTTTTTACACCAGAAAAGCTGTTACATTTGTGATACAATTACAACATAGAACCACAAAACCAGTTTACAACGTAATCCGACAAGCCTGCCTGTACATTATTCTGCTATGCCAAAGTTTATGCATTTTCTCAGGTTATTCAATGATGGGGGGGAAGAGAAAAGGAAAGAAAATCCTATTACTTTCTGCAGAACTCTCCTCCCTCCCTGCATTTATACATACCAAAGCTTGCATCAATACAGTAAAAAAGGGTGTTTTAGAGTTGAAGTCAGAAACCAGGTATTCCTCTTCTAGCTAAGTTACAGTGCTCTTCAATTCTTCCAGAAGTGACAGCATAAGGCAAAACAGTTTAATGCCTACCATAGTGCAACTCAAATCATGGACTTCATTCAGATTCAACTGTGGAAGTTAATGACACTAGAGAGGAGAGTGACATTGAGGCATCACGAGGAGGCTCACATCAACAGAGCTTCCAGGCCTCCCAGCCCAGCCCTCACTGATTGCTGTTGGGCATGCTGGTCAAGTCATGGCCAAGTCATTCTCTCCCCATCCACATAGGTCTTTGTCAAGCCCTTTCATACCATGCTCAGGATTGTAGCAGTCTGTGAGGCAAACATGCATCTTCATGAGGTTCACAGATCTGCACAGGCAGTCCTGACTTGTCTTTTTCTCTACAGGTACCACTTCGCAAAGTTATCTTTATTTCAAGTTATTTGTAAAGGACAGTGTGTGTGTGTGTGGTACTGCTTTTAAACTTTGAAAAGACAGCAAAATAATTTGCCCTGGTAGTGATGCAGCTCTTCACAGTAAGAATGCAACGAATATGATCCTAACTGGAAAGAGGCACAATGACAAAAAGGTTTAGAAAAGCCTCCCTTTGCCATCCCAAGACAATTTGCAGTCCATAAGGTTGATTTTTCTAATGAGAAAGTGTCACAGAAAATATCCAAAGTCATGTGTGCATTATCAAAAACTTAAATCCCACATATAATGAAATTTTGCTTGCTACTAAGAGGTAGTTCCAATATAGAAGCCTTTACAGAGTTTATGCAAGCCATAGTTTGATATATTGAATGTATACCAAAGTAAAGATACAACTAATGTGTCAGTAAAAGACACAAACTACAGTGAGCAAACAGCAAGGCAACCTATTTGCTTGCAGGTGATTCCAAAGTAGAAATATTTTTTCCTGTTTCTGAAGGTAATAGAGAGGGCTATAGAAGATACCTTAAAAATAATAAGGAAATTTTGCATCATCGTTGATAGTGGGAGAACAAAGATTTATTTTTAATAGTTTTTTAATTTAATTTTTTTAGTTCTTTTATAGATTCTTGAGTTCTCCATGATGACCATGACTGCTTACTGCTAAAATTTTACTTCCACCGCCTTCGCTGCTCTATTCCCCTTTACCTCACAATTTCTTAAGGTTACCTACTCTTTGCAAAGCAAGTATCTTCCTAATTTAAAAAAAGTTCTTTTCCTGTCCTTCGACTCCAAAAGCAGATGAACAGAGAATTACTAGTGAGTAATGCGAACAGTAAATACTTTAAAGCTGAACTGTTTAAGGTTTTAGACCAGAAAGATGCCATTCTTGCGTGATCCTTAGGTATTATTGCTAAACACAACACTAATGACAGAGATGCTTCTACAAATACCTGTTAATTTTCTATATAAAGTTGTATTTCCATGTCCAAACCCATTCAGCTGTATCCTGTTATTAATATTATGAATGTTACATGCAAGTAATAGTGATTTACACAATCATGCAGGTAGCAGAAATGCAGCAAATACATATTCCTGGCCACATTTCACAAGTTAACAGAGTGACTTCAGACAAGTATTTTACAGACAAATTATAGAACCAAGGATTTGTCCAGCCACAGGCAGAAACTGTCTTGTAAAGTCGGGTTTGCATTTCAATCTGCACTTTTCCCATCTCCTCTACGCAAAAGAGCTACTAGAAGAAAACCTACGGGCAGTGGCGAAGTGTGTGTTGTATACCACAAGGCTGGAACGGGGTCTAGAACTTCCCATTATGCTGGGACTGATGCTTCCATTTTCTGAGCACAAGGTTGGACAGGCAGTGGTCTGGCTTTCAGCTTGGGGAAATACAAAGTTGTGCGTGTGTTTGTATATGTATGATGCATACATATATACACACAGAGATACATATGCACACAGACACATACACATATATACACTTTTTTTTGATAAAGGTTCTGTAGAGAGATAAGCTACCTTAGCTTGTTTCTTATTAGCCACATATTCCATCCTACCCAGACATGGCTGCAGACTCTTTTACCACGTTCGAGAAATTAGTCTGGAAAGGTTCACTACTGCTTGGGGTAATAGCTGCCAAGCATATAGTTAAAATCAGAATATCTGCAGCTCCTTTTCAAATTTCCTTTACCTAGCTCCATTTCTCATGCCAAACATTAAATCATATGTGGAAAACTTACTCTGGGCGCATCTGAAATTTCTCGAGTACAAAACCAGCAATTGTTTTTCTTGCATACAGATGCAGTATTTTAGATTCAAAATACTAACTTATAAAAGCATTATTATTAGTTAGGAATATATGGCTTTGTTTCTGTTACATTTTGTTCAAGTATGTTATGCTATTCTCAATATTAATTTTCTTGAATATTCTAGACATTTCTGCATTTTAGAAAATGGTTTGTATCTCATGCATGGTTAGGGATATTTAGTTGCTGGAAGCAAATAGTTTAAGCCCTTCTTTTTAAAAACAGGCACATGCAAAGCAGCATTTACACACATCCCCTCAAGCAGAGCGTGGTGAAACAGTCAGGGAGAATGAAGCTGATCCCTGTGTGTAGTGAGGACATAAAGCTTATGCATCACTTAAGTCTTTAAAATAGGGTTTAAGTAGGAGTTAAGCGTATTTTTTTTCAGACTCTCTTCATGTGGTAAAATTTACCAACAGAAGGTTTGAATAACTTGAGCAGAGGGCAGTAGGAGTCACACAAAAGGAAGGAGTAGGGAATCATGCTTCAACATGGTAACTGTTGGTAAAGGTCAGCTTCCTACTGACAATAAAGTGCACTTGCTGTATTTATCTGGCAGATCCCTGTGACAATGGCTAGTAATCTATGGATAGCTTTTTAGAAGGTTTTGAGCAGCAGTCTTTGCTCAGCATTACTATTATTCTCTAAAAAGTTTCTGTATTCAGTGCTCACTCACCCTGAACAATGGAGTACAGGAGGATTTTTAGGATCCCGTAAAATGATATTTTTTATCTTACATTTTTTATTATATAAGATCACAACAAATGTAAATTCTAATTTTTAAGTTGTGTGGTTGATGGTACCTAAAACCAAATTTCTGCCATTGTCTGTAGGGAATTTTCTATGAAGACAGAAATAATATAATCACTCAGAAGAGATGTTGCAACCATCTGTCCAAAAACACCTGCAAGAATCAACAAAAAAAAAACCCAAAACAAGAAAAACCCAACAAAATTAACAAAGAAAACACAAACTGATCAGACTCTGTTATGGTTTAGACACAAACTGGCAATTGTTAGGCTGTGTGCCACCATAAGCTAAATGACATCCATCCTTTGACTCGTGCCACAGCCTTACACTTTTTTTGCCTGTGGTTGACTTAAGTCACCTTTAACTTTGAACTGTTAGGTTTTATCAGTTTGCACCATAACCTTAGAGTTATTCAGGTTTATTTTTTTTTAGCATATACATTCACCAACCTATCTACACTCACAGACATGGACAAACAAGGAAATTTTTATCATTATAGTATTTTGGCAGCATAATGGGAATAGACAGCAACTACTTTGTATTACAAATTTGAATGTGAAATTTCAGAAAACCTCCTTGCATTAAAAATGAATTAACTGTGTGATTATTAATTGTGCGTATTCCAGTCCCTTTGTGCTGTACTGCATGTTTCTTGAATCTCATTTGAATCCTTTGGCTAAGTAATGTGTCAAGGGGGGTACTAGCCTGAATGCCTGAGTTATTTAAAAAGCAGGACAGCACTTCCAGATTAGAATACCAATGAGTGGGGTTAAAAAGGCTCTACTGTAGTTGGAGGGCAGCTCTCAGTCTGAGTAGTACCTGAAAAGGACCTCTATGGACTAATTTTCAGAATCACATTGTAATGTGGGCTCATGTCAATCATCAGAACAGACAGCTTCATCCCATGATATAAACTAGTTATACATTCAAGAGCTGCCAGAGGATCTTCATTAAAAAGGGACTTAGCATTAAAAGAAGAAGGTTGTTTTATTATAATACTTCAAACATAGCTTTTTGTTTTACACGTTCTCAGAAATCTTTTTTGTTCTTCTTTACAATATCAAAAAACTGCCACAGAAGAAGCAAAAACATTAAATATTCCAATTTTTAATGGGAATCAAGGTAGCTTTCTGGTTTAAGGTACTAAAAATAATATACATTTTTCTAAATATATTCATGTCTTTGAATAACAAAAAGAAGTCTCTAGATGTAATAGGAGGATGTTTTTAATCTTTTGTGAGAAGGGATTTGCAGAGCGGACTACTCAGGTACAATATATACTGGCAAAGTATATCAGTGAGAGCTCTATACATTTAAATTTGTATAAAACCTCTGGGCTATCCACAAGCTTCCAGATACCAGTTAGATATTACAATCCATGTCATTAAAATTTAATATGATTGTGTTAAGAAGAAAAACATTAACAATATGCATGTAAGTAAATCATTGACACAGTAATCTAGTATTTCAAGAAACCTTAACAGAGGTTTATTAAAAAATAAATAGATAAATGTATCTATTTACCTCTATGGGTGTCGTTTCAAAGAACATGGCTTAAATATAATTTCACAAATTATGCAACATTTTCAAAGTAGCAGAGAGAATTTTGATCTAAAATTGCTGTTGCCTACCTACTTCATACCAAGATAAATAGTTAATAGGAATATCTAATTGAATTAAGAAGCTGCTCCTTTATGAGAAGAATACAGCACCCGGTCTAATGTGTTTTCTGATGTCTTTTTAAGCTACAGTACTAATATTCTGCATTATTTTCTGTCCTGATCTGAGATCTCCATTTGCAGGCTTTTCCTTTATTTTTTTAAACCAGTTCAACAATCATCAAATATAAGACACATACAAGACATTCTTAGTAACAGTAATACAGAGGATTTCATTGCACAGTGCTTTCTGTTTTCTATTATTACCTTCACAATTATTAGCTAATTAATTATTAACAAGTTAATGAGTTTTTCTATTGCCCTTATTACCATAATATCCAACAGCTCTCAAACATTTAAGAATTCTACTTCTGAACAGTGTATGAAGCAGGGAATATTATCCACCCCACTTTAGAGATGGGATACTGAGGCATAAAGGTTCTCATTATTGCATTCACATTTTATAACAATGGTAGCATTAAAAGGTAATGGGGTTGCTTTTAAAACAAAGTTATTCCAGTCATCATTGTCAATATTATCAAGAAATCTCGCAGAAAGATTTAAGTAAATTTAACAGAGTTACATCAGAATCAAACTCTTAATTAAAACTGAGATATTCTTGTCTCCTATCTTTCTGGACAGACTATTTATTTTTTTCATGTAAACCAGTTATAATGGGTTACAACAGTAACAGTATATGAGATGGTAAGGGAATATATTGCATTTTTCAGTAATTCTCTTCAGACATTTCTCTTGAAGCCATATCATTAAAAATGAGTTTCAGGAGCTTAGGAAACCCGCCTGGTGAGTGAGCCCTAGCAAACTCACACTGAACCCAGGGATATCTTAATTAAAGTCTTTCTGATGTTTAAAGATAAAACAGACATAACAATCCTTGCTCTTTTGGGTTCTTGAAAGAGCTCTTTTGAGGCCACCTTCTCTCTTTTTGCCATGTTCAAGCCTTGAATTACACATAAACACGCACACAAAATACCCACCTCAAAAAACGTTCTACAGAATGAGAGCATGACAATTACTTTGAAGTGTTAGCACCTTTGCTAGCCCCTGTCCTTGGAGCAGTTAGCAGTTCTGTCTTTGATTAGGCCTTCATCACTGCCTAACAGGTAAATGGCATTCCAGTCTTAAGCCCAAAGTACACATATTTGGAGTTGTTCAGGGTATTTTAAATTTCTGGCAGGGTGCTATTTATAGCACTATCAAAACCAAGGAATTAAGGGAACAATGATAATCCCACAATGGCAGTAAACAGGACTGTAAAGGACTTGCAGACAAAAATATTCAGTGATACTGCAATTGCTGCCAATCATCTGCTGGGCATTCACAGCTCTAACTAAACTTGTGGAATCTCCAAAGGTACTCACAAGATCAAGTCTAATATTAACATTCCATACTGAGCATGCTTTACAAGTACCTTCCTAACGGGTACAGTAGCTGGTAATACAAATCTTGTTTATGTTCTTTGGATCTACAGAAATTTGCAGGCTGTTTCTTGTTTCAGAACATGCACAATTATAAAAGGAAGCATCCTGCAGGGCTAGCCCAACATTCTACCTCCAGTTTGTGGAAAGATGCTATGCATTGTGTAGACTCATAGCGCTTGCAGAGATTTGCAGAGTTTATTCTACAAGATACTGCTTATTTATTACTGACTGAAATTTTTTTTTTTTGTTAAACCATGTGGGTGTGTGACAGATTCCTACCAAATTATATATTGGATTACCCTTAGCAGCCCTGAGGAAAAGGACCTGGGGGTCTGGGTTGACGAAAAACTCAACACGAGCCTGCAGTGTGCACATGCAGCCCAGACAGCAACCGAGTCCTGGGCTGTATCAAGAGAAGCGTGGCCAGCAGAGAGAGGGAGGTGATTCTTCCCCTCTACTCTGCTCTCATCAGACCCCATCTGGAGTACTGTGTGCAGTTCTGGAGCCCCCAGCACAGGAAGGACATGAAACTGTTGGAGCGGGTCCAGAGGAGGGCCCCAAAGATGCTCACAGGGCTGCAGCAGCTCTGCTATGAGGACAAGCTATGAGAGTTGGGGCTCTTCAGCCTGGAGAGAGGAAGGCTTCAAGGAGACCTTATAGTAGCCTTCCAGTATCTGAAAGGGGCCTACAGGAAGGCTGGGGAGGGACTATTGACAGCATCTTGCAATGACAGGATGAGGGCCAATGGGTTTAAACTGACAGAGGGGAGATTTAGACTGGATGTTAGGAGGAAGTTCTATACAGCGAGAGTGGTGAGGCACTGGAACAGATTGTCCAGGGAGGTTGTGGATGCTCCCTCCCTGGAGGTGTTCAAGGCCAGGCTGGACAAGGCCTTGAGTGACCTGTACTAGTGGGAGGTGTCCCTGCCTATGGCAGGGGGTTGGAACTAGATGACCCTTGACATCCCTTCCAACCTTACCATTCTATGATTCTATGCCATTTGGGGTGCAATATATTCTGTGCACTGTCTTCCTTTACACTCCTGCTCACCTTGTCCATCTTTACACCATTTTTCAATATGCCAATTTCACCTACTTGGAGGCTTTAGCATATTTTAAATATTCAAATCATTCTGCATGTGACTTCCAAAGAGGAAGCAGTACTTGCAGTTCAAGATTAAAAGTATTCTATGTAATTTATATTTGGGTTACATTTACATTGTAGAATGTTTATACTGAAGATAAAACTGTACATCAATCTGTCATCTGTGAACCACATGATGCAGTCCTTCTCCTTATGGAAAGAGGCGAGATGCAGGTACACGAAGTAACTATTCTGGACTCTGAACAACTCTGGAGACAAAGGAACTAGGCAGTATCTTTTATGTCACTGTACTATACAAAACTGCTATCTAATTTTGTCAATGTCTTAACATTTGCAGAGTTATATTTAGCAGTTTTTTGCTGGCATCTACAGTCGAAAGCATAAGGAAAAAATACATCCTTACCATTAAAAAAAAAAATAAAATAAAAAATTATGCAATCCACCCAATCTCAGACTCCATGTAGACTGAGACCTGAAATGAAGATTATCAGAATCCTTCAGAAGGGAAATAGTGGCATCACTCAGAACGCAATGCTGGATATGGCCTACAAGTTAATAAAATGATAAAATGCTAACATTCTCAATCACTCCTGTGTGCCACACTTACTTACCAAAGGTTTGACTAAGTTGAAGGGTTTCACAGATAGACTTTAATAGACAGTTTCCTTGATGGAAATAAAGGCAAAAATTGAACAAATGATTTACAGGAAATAGCTTAAGATAAAAAATCTGGCAGACTGGTTATGTTCTGGGAAGCCTTAGCTGGCACTCGACCTGAAGACGACTGAGAAAGGGACGAAGACGACTGAGAAAGTGACAAAGACACTATAGCATCCATGCTATAGTAGCAGGCACTAATCTGTTTTGGAAGAACATGTGTGGCAGGCAGCATTAGTAAACTCAGCTCTTTTTACTACTATTGCAAATAAAGACACCTTTTGACACAAAAAGCCTCAAAGAAAGTGGCAAGCTGACCAATTCTTCTGGTCCTACTATTGCTAATGTTATAATGTTACTACCACACCAGCATTCTATATTGCAAAGTATAGAACATTCTCCATTTGTAAATCAGATTGACAGATTGCTGTTAGACTTGTTATCTTCATAAAATATTAAATAAGCAAAACCAAATTAATGTTACTAAAGTAGTTATATCCAGTTATACAAAAGCTCCAAAATAAAACATATTGATGCAGAATTGGTCTTAAACTTTCCTGTCCGAATTAAGTTGAATTTTCATTGAGGAAACAAAATTGGAGATCACTCATCTTCTCAGAAAACCCACTAAACTTCCAAAGACATGTGTTTTCTAAACAGTGATAGATGCTCTAGTAGTTGGAAATAAGGAGCTGGAGTAAGGAGCCTGTGGCTTAAAGAGTTTTTGAGAAACATTAAGAAATTAATCATCTGAATGAAGCTGCTTTAAGAAAAATAAAAAGTATTGGGGGGGTGGAAGATGAGAATGTTTGGATGGACTTTTTGCATCGTTGTTCCACTTTACATTATTTGAGGAGTGTTAAGTTTCCTCCATACATCCTCACTTATTCTAATTTAATATGCTTTAGCTTTCTTGATGTTATGCTTTTACTGCTTTGAGCTTATTGATGCATTTCCACCAAATCCTCTTCTCTATCCTCTTTTGGAAAATCTTTAG
>VWYK01113545.1:1694-16391 GCA_013399775.1 Semnornis frantzii | reverse complement strand
ACCCCTATGATTCTGTGATTCAGCACTGGTCTAAGTGCAAGTCCACATAAACTGCCACTCAGCCCAGATGGAAGAAGGAAAGGGAAAACCAGTTTACAGTAGCAGAGTAGCCAGCTGCCTTCTGCCAGCTTTACCAGGGAGCCTTCTGGTCAGGCAAACACCTACATATCTTTCTTCTTTCTATATGAATGGTCTTCAGTTTACAAGAACAGAAGAGTATTTCCTAAGGTGTAAAAAGTTTGCAGTACAAATAGAGGCTTTTCATACCCCACTAATGACATGCACAAAATCCTAATGAGTATCTAGGGCATCGCTGTAGAATCAATAAATCTTTATCTGGAGGAGGTGCACATGGCTAAAATGTAGGTTTAAATGCGCAAACAGATACTAGAGGCTGCACAGCTGAAGACCTCACATGAAGGAATACAAATCTTGGAAACTAGAGTTCTGTTTCCCCCCCTAAAAGACTTCATCATTTAGAAATCAGAGGGCTCAGTCAGGGGGATAGTTTTTCAGAAGCAGTGTTGATTTAGTCTGTAGCCTCAAATACTCATCGTTCACTCCTTAGGTGATGCCAGCACAGCCATTTGTCAGACTTGCAATGACCAAACCCAAAGTTGATACAGCCTTAATTAAAGGGTGTCATGGTAGGCCTAGGCAAGCCAAATTGGGTTTATACCTTTCCTGGCTTGCCCAGACATATTTTTCTGCTCTCCCTCTTGCTGTTTTGGGGGAGAGCAATGGTGGGAAAAGGGACAAAGGGCCTGGCACCACTGAGTCTGGGGTCTGTTGTCTGCCCAGACCCTGTGGTAAACAAGGTGCACAGGGCTGCCTTGTGCAGGGCTGTGTTCTTCCCAGAACAGGGTGGAGCAGGCCTATGGCTTCACCTAATATGGGCAAATCTTGGCTAACTGCCATTTCATTGGCTGTCCTGTGTCCAAAGGCCCATTGGTCTCGGGCTGCATTGGATAAAAGGGAGGTCAGCAGAGAGCAGGCTGCCTTTAGCCCTTTGCCATTCCAAGGTGTGCCGTGCCCGTGCCTGTGATACCTCCACGCATTTGGCCTGCACCGCCAGCGTGACTGCAAGACGTCCTGCCTGTACCTGAAAGCCTTCTGCCCAGACGGAAGCCCTGGAGAGAATACAGATCGTCCAGAGAGCCAGGAACAGGTCAGAGATCGTCTGCCTCCTTCCCCAGAAGCCCAGGGGAGACTCTAAAGCCGCTGACGGCTACCGACAGCAACCCTGCCTTGGGTACTGTCAGATAATAATTTTGTGGGTAAATGCCAAAGCCTCTTGTAATTATTAATTGCCTTCTGCCCTAAGCAGAAAGTTGCTCCTTTATGTCCTATGCTTATCTAGTGAGCAAGCGGTATACTGACCGCAAAGCCTTCTCTTCCAGTTTATATCGAGTTTAATTAATGTATATATTTAATAACTATTTCCAGATTCTGTTATAACCTGTACATAGTTTCCATAATGTTGCTAAGAGCCTGTTAATATTATTATTAAATGGTGATTGGGGTGATGCGAGTTCTGAATGTTTAATATTAATAAACTGTTAATATTTTTATATATCGTCTCACATTAATTAATTTACCCCATCCCTTTACAGAGGGTCATCAAGGATATAGGTGATTTGATCCTCTCTACATCACCCTTAACTCAAGGCCTATAGCTCTGAAAAAGCTAAGTCACTTTGACATCTCTAAGTTTTCACTGTTATCTCCAAAAACAACATCTTTCAAATCTAGAAGGGATTAAACAAATTTAAATTACTTCTATTCTTAACCATATCTCCTTCCTTCCTGGCTGCTAAATCAGTTTTGTTTACCTTCCTTCTCTTCTCCAGGTTTTATCTTTGCTTTTTTTATCCTGTGAGCCAATGACTACACATCAAGGAGACTTAAAAACTTGCATCTTGCACATCACTTGGAAGTGGAAAAGACACCAAGACACACGTAGTGATGTCTTTTTCTCTAACTCAACCTCGGCTAAGTCAGCAAGTTTCTTACCTAAAACTCTGATTTCCACTACCAAATTTCTCCCTCCCTTTTTAATATGGCTACATTGTCTGCAACCTCCTGACCTTAGCAGCTTGCCTCAGATTTTAAAATGGAAAAAGTAGTAAGAAAATTCCTGCAGATGAAATGTGATAGCTAGAAACTGATACATTAAAATCCAGAGTAGCATACAGCTGATAAACATAAAAACCTCTCCCTCTTAAAGTTGTTTTAGTTTGCCTATTTTAAATCAGGTTACAGCACTGATAAAATGAAGAAATCAATTCACTTAAAGTGCAGAATCAAACACTTCATTCTAATGTTCTCAGATTCTAATCAAAAAAAAAAAAGGGAAAAGAAAAATCCCAGTAGATGGTTCAGCAAAGTTGTTTAGCATCATGTTGTAGCTTTCCCATAGAGAAGGCCCAAGAGCTGGTCACCTTCCTCAGCTACTCCTCCATCCAGAGCAAAAAGCAGATGTCCTGCTGGATGACTGGACATGTTGAGTCAGAGGACAAGGAGCTCTTGGGAAAGAGGGTAGAAGCAAGGCAGAACTCAAACTGTTCCAGTGGTCCCTGTTCTACCTACAGATAGCAACTCCTAATCATAAGACTAATTAAGACACCATTTCCACCCATTTTCCCCTGGGAGGTAAGATGGGAGACCAGCTGCATGGAACCTGAGGAATTTACAGCACCCTGACCACACTGCTGTTGATGTGGTCCCCCAGATGATCTCCCCATCTGTAGAGATGAAATAAACTTTATGGAATGCTGTCTGAGTTAAGAGCTGTGTGAAAGTCCTTTTAAAAGGGTTAAAAATCCAGTCAGCATCATAGGAGACCTTAATGTGTTGGAAGTAATCTGCCAGAAATAGCATTCCACAGACCACAAGCACCAAGCACACTGCCAACATTTCAACAGTTACTGTTTAAAGGGATTCTAAGTATCTAGTTCTTCATATTTGCTTCTTTGCATCATCTTTTGAGCACTCATTTCATTCATAGACACAGTGATGCAGATTTCTGCCCCATTTCCATTCACTGCTACTCACTCCCACTCCAGTAGTTGACTCAATTCAATATTCAGGATGACATTTTAGAGGAATAGCAAGCACTATCCCAATTATACCCCAAATATCCAGCAGCAGGCAGTCGTTCTCCCCACTCAACACATCTACCTGAAGCACTGGACTGAGATACCCTGCAAGCTGTCTTCCTGAAGACTCCAATATCTTACTTAGCATCTGTGACTTTCTAGGGGGCTGGGTTTTTTTTGGTTTGTTTGTTTCTGCAATTGGAAAAAGGGCTGGGCACATGAAAATGCAAGAAAGAACACAACCAAGCACACATACAATACTCTGCATGAACTGCAGCTGAGCCTCCATAAATTTAACCTTTTGCCTATCAGTAAATCCACACATTAGGTAAGGCAAATATTTGTGCTCATGAGTGGGAAAACAAACATGAAAAACATTAGAATACCAAGTTAGGAATCCCTGCTTTGGACTGTTGATTCCTTTTCCTGCTCTAAGCTGATAGACTTACTACTAACAGACTCCAGTGGGATTGCCACTAAACCTTCTGGAGGCATTGCTCAGTAATACTTGTGATTGATTTAAATCACTCTATACAGTGTTCATGTCACAAGACCCAGACACAGGAAAGAATGACTGGAAAAGAAAATCATAGAATGGTAAGGTTGGAAAGGACCCCAAAGATCATCCAGTTCCAAGCCCTTGCCATAGGCAGGGACACCTCCCACTAGTACAGGTCACTCAAGGCCTCCTCCAACCTGGCCTTGAACCCCTCCAGGGAGGGAGCAGCCACAACCTCCCTGGGCAACCTGTGCCAGTGTCTCAGCACCCTCACTGGAAAAAGTTTACTAACATCCAGTCTAAATCTCTCCTCTGCCACTTCAAACCCACTGCCCCTCATTCTGCCATTGCAAGACCTTGTCAATAGTCCCTCCCCAGCCTTCCTGTAGTCCCCTTCAGATCCTGGAAGGCCACTCTAAGGTCTCCTGAAAGCCTTCTCTTCTCCAGGTTGCAGAGCCCCAACTCTCTCAGTCTGTCCTCATAGAGCTGCTGCAGGCCTCTGAGCATCTTGGTGGCCTCCTCTGGACCTGCTCCAACAGTTCCATGTCCTTCCTGTGCTGGGGGCTCCAGAACTGCACACAGTTCTGATATTAATATTCACCTACTCCATCTGTGTTGTCAGGGAAAGCTTCAGTTTCTTGTATCTTGTGGCTTCAGCTTCACTGGAAGGACAGTGACATGAAAACACTTTGAAACCCTGAATAAATGACACCCCTTACTCTCTTCAAGCCATTATGCTAACAGATGACTCACTCCACATATTTACAGGCACCCTCCTACAGAAGAGAAAAGTTCTGAGCCTCATTCTTTCCACCTAGACTATCCAAAGCAGATATTCATCTTCATACCTTCATCTACACAGTTAAAAACCCACACTTGATATATTTAGTCACTACAAGAAAAAAAAAAAACTAGGACAGATGGAAAGGAAAGAGCTGGAGCCAGCACCAGTGTGTAATGAATGCCAGTTCATGTACAAAAACATTAGGAACTTTCCTAAAAAGCCAGATGCAGACCTGAATGATCCAGAAGCAATGCTCAAAACTAGGGCTTACTTACTAGGTCACTTTCAAAAGTGGCAAAGCTACACTCTGGTTGGAACTTCAATCAATCAATGTTTAACTATATCCCCCTGTGAAGCAGCACAAACATTTCCAATTGCCTTTTAATAACTCTAAGGCAATACATTCTTAAATCCCAAGGTTAAAAAGGAAACAACTGACATCATTAAGACTTCCTCTGTATGGACCAATGAAGTGAAACTTAAATTCAGTACAGAGCAACATGATGTGAACTTGCTAAGCACTAACAATTTTGCCATTTCAAGGGCAATTATTTATAATAATGTGCCCTTGTAACTCAAAATGGGAACAGCAGCCTACCAATTACTCAAGCATTACTCCATTGCAAAAAAAAAATAAAAAATAATTAAAACTCCCTTAATCATAAAAATTACAAAGGCTGACACTGCAGACCAGGCTCTGATCTTCACCCTCTCTCCAGTCTCAGTTGCACACAAACAGCTTTGAACATGCTGCTTGAAACAGGGTGTCCCACCACTATGCTGGGCTGGCCACAGACTCTTTCTGCATCGTTCTGGATGTTCAGGACAGTTGAAAGGCTGTGATGAAGTACAGCCTTCAATAGAACAGCCTCCCTTCTGTGACCACGCCCTTGATTCACCTTTCTCACCAGCCATAGCTGGCAGCAGGAGAAGAAACAAAGAGCACCAGCTGTTCCTTCTAACGACCTTCTGGTTTCTCTACAGCTATCACCTCCTTGAGTACTCCAAGGGACCAAATTTTAGAGATGAGATGGAAAAGCATGGACCAAGGGACTTAAGAACCAAAAACGTTAGCGAAACAAAGTCCTGTTCCATCACCTCAATAGATGTTAGCAGTTAATATAGTGCTGACCTCTCTAATGAGGTTGGTTTAGGCCACCTCTATTTTTCACTAGGTAAGCAATGACAGGAAACTGTACAGTGGGATTTAATTGCTTTACAGCCAGAGAAAAACACTTGTTACAGCCCTGAGATCCTGCCCCACCTGTAGAAGTGAGGTTTCCTCCTGGCACCACTGCTAAGCATCTACTACAGGGCTCAAACTACACCACAGCCTAGATTAGATCCTCCTCACCAGCTAACCATAAGCTTCCAATTGGAAACATATGGCCAAAGAGACAGCCACTGCCAACAGGAGTTACAAAGATCCTCAGTTAACAGTTCTCTCCTATAACTGTGGAAGTATCAGGAAAAAAAAAAAATCCCACCTTCAAACCTAGAGTATTTTAATAATAGGCAATAACTACCTATATAATCATTAACTCACCCATTCTATTACATTTATAATCCTGCTGCTTTAAAATTGTATATAGATTGCAGCAATTAGAACTATTAAAAAACACCCTCTGGTCTCTCTTATGGCAATGGAGAATATAATTTCCTGCAGCAAAGTATTTAACTGCAGAGAGAAAACTCAACAGAATAACCAAAAAGTTGAATGTATATTCCCCTGACTCTTCTGAAGGAGGAGTTAAGTGTTCACCACTATTTTCCACAGCATTTGCATGATCAGACTTGAAAACAGCTAAAAGAGCATAAAGGGTCTTCTACTAATGTTAATAAAGGGAAAGACTCAAAGTGCATGGTCATGTGTGATGAGTATATGCAAATAGTTCTTCATCACTGTGCCAGATTTCCTTAAAGCATATTAGAAGCTGTTATTAGTTGTCCAGCACACGTAGCCAGAGCACAACACTTCAGTGGGTCAAGCACTGGGGGTCAAGCAGTGACCTAGTAGAAATGCTCTCAACCTATACACCACTTTCTAACTTACTCTAGTAAAACATAAATGACAATAAAAAGATTAGGCTGTTTATGTGCAACCTACATCACACTTGGCTGAGATATTAAATCAGTCAAGATGCTGGAGAAAGCTTTCCTCCCACTCTCCACCTCAGCTTTGTGCACACAAGAACCTGCACTGCACTTGGAGGAGCAAGCATCAAAAAAGTTACTGCTCGAATAAAAAGCCATCACAGTAAATGCTGACATCTCAGGCATGAGTTCCTCCTGCAAAAACTGTGTGACCCTGCACATCTACATCTCAGCACCATCTAACACAGATTTACTGTCCAGCATACAGACCACCAAGGGTTACCAACTGTTCCAGCATGTAAGCATCAAGCTCACAGACTGCATTGGGTTGGAATAGGTCCTTGAAGGTCATCTGGTCCAACTCCCATCCTGCAGTCAGCAGGGACACCTCCAACTCGGTTAGGCTGCCCAGGGCCACATCAAGTCTGATCCTGAATGCCTCCAGGGCTGATGCCCCCCCCAGGTAACCTGTTCTAGTATTTTACCACTCATTGTGAAGGACTTTCTCCTTACATCCAACCTAAACGTACCCTGCTCCAATCAAAAACCTTGATGCTCATGCCCACCTCCCACCCTGCCCTGAGTAAGTGTACCAGTATGAGGCTGGGTGGTAGCAAAGGAGGATCCTGTTTCATGGGTTTAGAGAAAGACTACCCTCAACCAGCAGGACAGACTCATCCACACAACTATAGTAAGCCTTAATAGCTCAAGAAGAAGTCAAAACATTTGGTTCTATTCAGGAACAGCAAATGAAGGTTTCTGCATGAACCATGTGAGTTCAAGTTCCCAATGCCTCCATGTAAAATATCTCCACAATAAGCAGCCATTAAAACAGTAATTTTCATCTCACACATTTTCACCGGGAACGCCGAGAGACACTGACTTCAACAAATGGAGCATCTTCAAATGCAGAGATGCATGATGCTTCTGTAAATGAACTGTGAAAATCAGTATGCATACAAGCTAAACAAAATTTATCATTTACTGACCTGCTCTGGATTGAATTAGACAGGATTGCTCCTTATGTAGTCAAGGAGTGCAATATGCTAAAAAATGATTGTCTTGACCCCAGCACAAGCAACAGGGATGCTGGCCACACTTTGCATTAAGTCAGTGTGAAAAAAACAGTTCATTTTCCCTACCAATTTACTCCAAAGAGAGGTTTATAGATGAAAAAATCCAGCTGCAATTTATTATATTTTAAATTTCATAAAAGACCTAAGTATGTTGAGCAATAATCCTCTTCGGAATTGTCAAGGCCTATTGAACCGAAACACACTCCCCAGTCACAAACCCAGCACTGTGATTTCAGCAGTGCTGGAGAAATAATGATTTTTCTCTTTAAAGTGAGTCAGTAAGCAAAACATGGAAACAGAAAGAGCATTTTTCAAAAACAATTTGTGCCAAGGTGGCCAATTACTGCTTGGATTAAAATGTAGATGGCAAAGTAATCTGAATTTAACTATTGATTTTCAATCAAGTTCAACCTACTGTCTTGAAACTACCTGAACATTCAGGACTTCCCAGTTCTCCATTACAATTGACCACACAAGTGTGTCTTACCTCAATTCTCATAGAATGGGCTGAGTTGGAAGGGACCTCCAAAAAATCACCCAGTCCAACCCCCTCTGCAGTCAGCAGACTCAACTAGATCAGGTTGCCCAGAGCCCTGTTGAGCCTCACCTTGAGTATTTCCAGGGATGGATCCCCACCACCCCACTGAGCAACCTGTTCCAGTGTGCCACTACCCTAATGGTAAAGAACCTGTTCCTAACATCCATCCTAAACCTGCTCTTCTCTCGTTTGAAGCCACTGCCCCTCATCCTATCACTAGTGGCCTTTTTGAGTGTTCAAGGCCAGGCTGGATGGGGCCTTAAGCAACCTAGTCTAGCAGAGGGTGTTCCTGCCCATGGCAAAGAGGTCAGAACTAGATGACCTTTAAGGTCCCTCCCAACCCAAACCATTCTATGAAACAACATATTGAAATGGATCTACAGTAAGAGATACAAAACCTGTCCCTACCCAATGCCTGTGGTGCTTCTTGTGCAGTGTCCGCCATGCAGAGCAGGTCTGGATTTCACAGCTTCCCTGGTACTGCACTACACAAGTGATTTAGTATGGGAAAAACACCTGCTTTACTTAGTTCTCTTAATTTAAAACACATGGAGGGCTGATTTGTGACAGCTGAATCAGTTGAACCATCATGGACTCCGCAGCAAGTAAGTTGCAATCAGAAAAGCAGAGACACCTGCAACTAGCAGACACACCCCTGGGTGGAGGTTCAGCATAGGAGTCTTGCACCATCTTCAGCTGTGGGAGTTGTAATGTCCTAGGCAGCAGGAGGCTCTCCAGGGGGGCAGAGAAGTTGGTGGCATCACCCTGCAATATCACTTGCATAGTCTTTGTGAGCTCCTTCGTGCTCACTCTTATTAACCCCTTGTCATCCTAACAGGCATTTCCCCGCCTCAAACTGCAGGTCAGAAAATGAACACAACTACTTCAACCCTCCAGCTTCTCCTCTGCCCATCAGAACAGGAAGGAACAAGCCTTTAAATGAAAGCAGCTTGCACTCACCTTGGACTGTTGCTTCATCAACCTATCTATTCAGCCACATTAGTACTGCATAGCAAATGATCCAATACTGAGGGGCTGGCTTGGGGTTTGGATTTTGGGAGGTGGTGGGATGGTCTGTGCTTGGTTTGTCTGTTTTAGAGGTTTTGGGGTTTTTTCCCCTCTTTTTTTTTTTTCCCCCAATATTAATGTTGGTGGTTTGCTGGAGTTTTTTTGCTTGGGGCTTTTCTTTATTTCATTTTGGAATTTTGGTTCGGTTGGGGATTTGTTAGGTTTTTGGTGGTGGTGTTTTGGAGTTTCTTTGATTGTTTTATTGGTTTTGCTTTGTGTTTTTTTCTGGGTGGGTTTTTTTTGTTTGATTAGTTTGGTTTGGGTTTTTTTGTTGTTGCTTTGAGTGTTTTGTTGTTTGCTTTTGTTTTCTCCCCAGTGTTTGGGCTCAACTACAAGACTGCCAGACAAGAAATAAAGCAGCTAACAGCTCAAGAAAAGACAGTTCAGTCAAGTGTTAAATTTCAAGAGCATGCTCTTCATAACCATAAATGTCAGCCTGCCCATCTGGAATTAGTTTCTTTGACAACAACTTGCTTATTTTCAGTATTTAAAGTAAAAACAAAAACAAGTACCTCAGAGCAAAGCAGTTAGAAGAAATACTTGCCTGAGTCTGGTGCGCTGGAGTTAGCAACACAACTCTCCCGAGGAAAAACCCCGAGATTTACTCTTCTTCATTCCAGCACCCAATAACTGACTGATCAATAAAAACCTCCCAGACAACTCTGATTATTCCTCCTATTATCTGAACCACTTGCTCCAAAGCTTTTTACAAGCCATACTGCCCTGGCTCATTTTCTGGGG
This sequence comes from Semnornis frantzii, assembly GCA_013399775.1. NCBI lineage: Eukaryota > Metazoa > Chordata > Aves > Piciformes > Ramphastidae > Semnornis > Semnornis frantzii. The sequence continues at coordinate 6,493 of VWYK01113545.1, read as the reverse complement.
GCTCACCACAGCAGAAGCTCTGCAGCAGATATTTCAAATGCTTCATGACTTAAAGTCAAACACTACAAACAGACAAATTTTCTCCTGTGTGCCATCAGGCTTCACAAAACACTAAAATCCATGTCCTGGTTTCACAGGCTGTCCATTCTCACTAGGCACTTTTCTCCAGAAGAGCATGAGTAAAGAGTGCAGATATTATTGTTCAGGGCTGAGCACAACTTCAGTAGCTCTGATTGCTGTTTTGCTCAGCTGGAAATGCAGCAACTTTACCAGGTAATTATTCCTTATATTGATTAAAGTGATACAGTTTAAGAGAAAAATCCTTCTGAGTGTTATCATTTAGGCAAAAAAGCCCCACATCAGCTATGCAAGACTAAATGGCCATCTGTATTATTACACTTTATTACATTTAAAAGTGAAACCAATGCCATAAATGCTATGAACTATGTTTTAATTGCTCTTTCCTCAGACCAGAATTCAATGTGCATATTTTAGCTTGACACAAAAAAAGACCAATTATCTGCTGCCCACTAACTTCTCATCTCATTCAACCAAGCACAAGACTGAGAATTCAAGATTTAACTCCTGTCATTTCACTCTGGATCAGTTCCTCATTTCTTTGTATTGGGCACCACACTAAAGAATTCACAAAAACCGACGTACAGTAAGTTTAATGAAGTCAATGTAGTAGTGAAACCTTATTTTTCCCCTTTCCCAGTTTTTGTTATCCAACCAGTACCCTCCTGGATGCAGTTTCTTTTTAAAGGCCATCAACTCTGATTTGTTTTTCATCTGTCTCAATGGACACTAGAGCAATGTGGCCTTTTGAGCACTGAATCAATACCTGTAAAAAAAGGAAAGCACTTGGATTTTGCAGACCTGCAGCCTTTACCTAATTCTTTCCCATGTTAAGGCACATTTCATTAGAGGGGAAAAAAAAATCATCAGTGATACCTTGCATTCTCCTATACCACATGCTAAAAATGTGGATATTCAAGTCTACAATGAGAAGTTAGGGCTAAGATTTTAACTGGCTTCACTAAATCAAAGGTGGGGATGTTGGCATAAGAGAAGATCACAGCTCTAGCGCCTCTATACTTCCACATCTTAATTAAATTAGCATAATCCTTGGATGATCTTTGCTTGGTTTTGCTAAAAGAAGCTGCTGAGGGAAACTTAAGTTGTAGAGCTGCAAATCAACAACAAAAAAGAGCATCTGGGAAATGACTTGGCTGTCACTGCAGATGTGTCTTGCTAAGGATAGCAGCAACACCAACCATTTCAGAGCATGAGCATCAAGACAAGTCTCCATTTTGAGTCAGTTTCTGTGGCACATTCAGTTTTAAAGAACCAGAACAATAAGTTCCTAAAGTTCTTTAAAGAAAAGCTGATTTCAAAGCATCTTGCCATTTAATTCTTCTTGACATCACCCATGAACAACATGAACTTAAGCAGCACATCCATCAGAGAAGCCCCTCAAGCAACTCATTTCCCACTACTGCTAACTAGCAGTGTTCAACCTCAATGTGTCTGTGCCTCTCAGGAGACTGTAAACAAGTCCTCGCTAGTTTTCAAGTACCAACTAGAGGGTTACATAGTCAAAATGCGAACAACACAGACCTAGATGCCAAAGTCAGCACCTAATACATACAAAAACTAACTTTACACGTGAACAGAATTCCTGTTTTCTAGTAAACAAAGCCTCATCTTGCAATCATTCCTCCAACCATCTACAGTCACTGTTACACTCAGGAGAGACACTCACCAGCCATAGCCATGCCTCATCACCTGTAACTCCTTCCCTTTCTCTGTAGGCTTGCTGGCTCCTTAGGCAGGATCATCACACCACACAGTACCATTCCCTTAATTGCTTCTAATGTCTAAAAATATCTTGTTTGCAGATTGTAATTAATGTGTCCTTTAATATCAGAGCAAACCCTGATAATCACTTACATTCATATAAACCCATCAGCTTATGTCTCTTGCAAGAATCTGTCTCTTCCAGGATGAAAACTAAAAGCATTGAACTGACTTGGAGAAATTTCTATCACCACAAGAACATAATGACGTGGCACAAATTGAAAGACAGTGAATCTTGTTCAAAGAAACGACCCCAAAACCATCCCCTTCTTCATGAGTAGTTGGAAATATTTATTTGCAGGGGGAAATTCCAGTACAAACACTGTAGAAAAGCAACATAAAATGTGGCATCCCTATGTAGCTACAGTGACTTGCTCTTCAGAAATGTCAAGAAGTTGTTTTGGTAGGTCTGTAACTGACACATCTGTAAGTTTCCCAGCCCAGGGATTTGCAAAGCATGCAGACAACAGGGTGCACACATGGATTTCTGCCCAAGACAGAAGGTCACCGGCATGGGAACTGAACGACTGTCAGAGCTACAGGAGTTATGCACAGGGCCAGAGCTTGCCACTGCTTTCCACCAGCTCTGAACCCTACAGGCTTTCTTCAAAAGCCCAGCACTAATTCCTTCCCTTAACATAAAAGGTACCAAGATGTAGATTAATTAGGCAAGCTCCTACCTGATGTTCCATTCATTACACAAGCAGCAAAAACAACTTCACAAGAAACCCTGTAGCAAATGCCAGCGCCAACTTACAGATTCTCTGCTCTGACAGAGCGGAGCAGCACCTCCTTCTGCTTTACACACACAAGAAACCACCAATGCTTGCTGCTCGAAGCCTGTACCTCACTCTCAGTGCAAGGCAACACTTAGAGGAAGGCAGGGAAGTATATAATATCTGTAGGACCCCTGATGAGCAAGGGAACAGGCTAGAGAGTTCCCAGCGCAGGGAAGAACCACAGGGCATCAGCGCGCCTTTGAATTGCAGCCCCAACATTGAGTTGGCAGCATTTTTAGTAAGAATTATACACTTCCACTATACCATTTTCCTCCAATGCTTTCACAAACTCACTTGCCAGATTAGTCTGGGAAGCCTTTTGCATAATAAATAACTTTCTGGAATAATTTCACACAGAGTAGCGAAACACTTTCAATGCTTCGAAGTTCGCTCAGCATTTCCATTAATAATTTGCATCATTTGTTCATAACTTCCCATACACATGAAAAAATTATATCACTCAACAAACCTGGCATGCAGCTTAAGCTATAGCTCAAGTTCCTTTTGCAAAATACCAGAGTCAGTAGTTTGGAGAGTTTGCTCATCCTTCATGAAGTCTTGATTTCTTTATTTCTGTATCTTTGCACTGATCATGTAAACACAGGTATTATTTTCCTTTGTGTAAAACAAGCACTTTGGGGACAGCCTAAAAATTAGTATGCTAGTGATTTGGTGTGTGTGCCAATGTCATCAGTAAGGTAATCATGACTAACCAGCTAACACCCAAAGCTACTGCTGGATCATTTCACATGAGAAACACACCAATCTCTCTCCGATACGTACAACAAAATGGTGCTTGGATTTAGGTTAATCACAGCCAGGCACCACACTTAATTGGCAACAAGGTCATAGAGTAATAGTGGGGACAGCAGCAGCTCACACTCAGGTATAAATCATCAATAAAAAGCAAAAAAGTTCCAGAAGAGAAGGCAAATCACCAGTGACAGAATGAACACTGGAGCAGACAAAATCTGCAGAGAGGCTGTTACAGAGAGCTACAGAGGGAGAGAAGAGCCTTTTGCTGTGCTGAGCCACTACACCCCGAGAGATACCACTGAAACTTCACCTCTAGCTCAATCTTTTCCTCCAGCTCTGATGGGAAAGTTCTGGTTTTGTCAGAATTCAGTGGTAACTGAACGGTCCCAAATGCCTCACGGAAAGAGCACATCGATTATTCAAGGGGAAAAAAAAAGAAAAAGCTTTCCCAAAAGCCTTCACTAGAAGGATGTGGGGTTTGGGCTGGTTTTTTTTAGCATTCCCACTAGCATCAGAGAGAAAGAGAGGAGAAAAAGCTCATACACTCACACTCAGAATTTGAGACAATTATTAGTACTTAATTAAAATCAAAGTCACAGAAGCACAGCTTGAGTGACTCCAGACTCACTGAAAACAATTTTCTGGAGAGAAAAGCCATGCAAACACTCCGATGTTCGGTAGTTTCTACAGCCCGGCACAGCCACCCGGGTCAGGTTGAACAGACGCACCCCAGCAGTGCCCAGCCCCGCAGCCCTCGGGCACTTTCAACCCCTCGGAAAGCGGCTGGGGACCAAGCGAGCGTCTCGGGGAGCGTTTGCAAGCGAGCGGGAGATGCTTTGGGAGGGGGAAAAGCCGCACAGCTGCTCCCGGTCGCGCAGGCACCAAGCAGAGGTGCTTCGCTAACGCAATTAGCGGCAATCAATCAGGCGAACAGCAGCAGTGGGTTCGCACCGGTGCTGCAAGAGCACGTACCCCGTGCCCGTGATGCAACCTTACCTGGAAGAGCCTGATGTTCCACGCTGGACTGTTCGGCGAGCTGCACCCCAAACCCCACTATCTCCCCCAGACCTGGCAGACCTCCTCCCGTCGCATCTCAAACAGCCCGGGGCTGCTGCCGGCTTCGACCCATGCGGGGCCCTTCTCCCCGCGCTTACCGCCGCCAGTGCCCGGACTGCAGCCCCACTCCCGTAGCAACTCGAGCGCCCACGGGGTAGCCCCAAGCACAGAACTAGCCACGGTTCTCTCACGTTTTCCCTCCGTCCCGCGGGGCGCAGGAACCCCAGGAGCGGCAGCGCTGAGGGCAGCCGGGCACCTCGGCCGCCACCCCGGATTAAGACCAACTTTGTTCCCCGAAAGTTGCCCCCCTCGAAGCAAGCCGGTCCCCGCCGAGCACGGAGCCGCTCA